>LPNX010116360.1:428007-657754 GCA_001517045.1 Pseudotsuga menziesii
AAGCATATTGATTTTTATTATCATCTTTCTTCTGGTTGTGCTTGTCTTTGATGGAGTCCCACGAAGCCCAACACTGATCTGATGTGTGTCCAGTCTTTCCACAATGCTTGCACTGCAAATCTGATCTTTTGATGAAGTTGTTTCTGCCCCCTCTGCCTCTAAATTTTCTTCTTCCTCTGCCTCTCTCTTTTCTAGAGAGAGTGACACCAACTACAGATGCTATAGATTGCATCTTTTACAACTACTAGTGTAATTTACAATAATGAACTTAATATGACAAAGAGATATAGAAAAACAATAACCTTGCAGGTCTATAGTCTCTGCCAAGGTGAATACAATGCAAGTTTACAAGATTCTTCAATACAATTGTTTCACACTGACTTTATTCTTCAAGGCAGGTCACGACTCCAGCAACTTGATGCAGTACTTCTAGTTGCAGCAATAGAATAATTGCACAGTGGCAATATTCTCAATTGCACGAGCAGTCTCAATGCAATCAACGCCAACAAAACAACATATATCTTTCATAATATTCTTCAATGTATGATATATCAGTCAGCATATATATATCAGTCACAATATATCAGTCAGCATACATTATTCTTCAGCATAAAAGATAGGTTTTATACCACGCAGCCTCCAGCAGTCTTCAACGCAGCACCAGGAAGTCTTCAACACATGTATAATTGCAATAATACATAGTCTTCATGCACAACAGCTTAGCCAAAGAGATTCTATAAATATTTCTGAAACATACAAACAAAAGAACTCTGCACAAGTTCATTTGTTAAACTCCAGAAAACTATAACTTCGATTATCCAGATTTATCTCACTGCGCATTGGCTTTTAGTCTAGAAATATCTAGAAAGACATAAATGAACCTTTGCAGACAGCTGAAGGATGTCCCAGCAATGTTCCAGGGTTAAAGTTGGTGGTGATTTCTTAACTGCATGAATCGATGCTCGCAACCTTTCTTCCTCTACCTATTTCCTTTGTCTTCTTCTCACCCTGAAATCGAAGGGCATCTCTCTAGTCAAAAGTCAGCACAAACAATATTTCTCTCATTTGGACTACACAACAATCTCACATTCGCTGCCTCTTCGCGTCCTCCTTCCTCCTTCAAGCAATATTTTGTGGCCTCCAGTAGTCGGCTATCTAAATAAAGGCTACATAACAGCTATAATGACTACATAAGTTCTAACAGCTATAATGACTACATAAGTTCTAAATACACTCTATAAGTTGAGGAAATGGCTTAAAGTTGATTGCAAAGCTCTGGATCTAGAAGTTATGGTGTCTTTTTGTCGGATCCCCATATCCTCCGTCCCCACTACCGAAAACTCAGTTTTGACAACTCTCCCTTGAACATCTCGGGTGAGACCTCATCTACTCCGCAGGGGTTGCTAGGCAAGGTAAAACCTGGTCAGGGCAGTGCTCAAGGAGATTGTACTGCTTGAGCGTCGACAGAGTGGGAACCCCTGTCAACGAGGCTTTGTTGGTGGGTTTCGCCAACAACATATCCAACTCTAAACTATATATAAAAGAGTGAAATTAATTCAAGGAAAAGGTATACTTACAAAGCAATATAATAAACCAAAATGCATGACATAATTCTAAACATAGGATGAAAAGAAGGAAGAAATAGGAATGAAATCTAATAATTATTTTAAATAGTCTAACCTGAGACTTTAATAAGAGACACAACCATTATCTAACTACCACTTATCAAAAAATAATTGAAAAACTAAAGAAACAGACTTAAAACAGATTAAAAATGTTCAGGGATGAATGAAAGACTTGATAATAGACTGAAGCAAAGGTCTGGATGACAGATAGAATAGGCTATCTGAATGACAGTCTACACACAAAAAGCACTAAAATGTCAAGGAATAATTAATCTAAATGATTTTGAAGTTAGTTGATCCATGCACATGTCAACGAAATGTAAAGAACAGAAATTAAACCTGAGTCTAGTGATTAAAGTCATTCTATAAAATACCTTAAACTCAATTCATAATTTAAAAGACATTGTGATCTATTGAATTATTAAACAAGATGGAATATCACTAAATAAATTCATAACAAAACAGAATTGAAGTTACTGCAATTGGAAATATCAAAGCAATCTATTATATCAACATAAAACCAAGCAATAAAATGGAAATACTTGAAAAGGAAATTGAAAGAAAATTTGTGCAAAATCGGTTGCTTAATTCATGAAAGGAAACTACATTAACAGCATAATATCAAAGTGTAAGCTACAGGAAACAAATAACATGAGTGATTTCAATAACTAAATTGCATAAACAAATTACAAATAAAATTATGCTAATTACAAAAGGGAAATAACGAAAATACACAGGAATAGAAATCTCTGGTTAATGAGGGGCCCTCCCAGCAATCAGAGTGACAACTTGTTAAATGCTACTAAGACATGATCATGCACAGCATAAGCAAAACTTCCATTAAATTGAAGTAAAGTATTACAGAGTTTCTGGAACCACCTGATTACATGTATAAAATGGCTAACTTACTTCAAGATTAACCTCCTTTCACATAGCAGCGTTTATATATACAGCGTTTTACAAAAGGCGAGCAAGTCGACCCTTTCAGTGGTCAACTGCTCTTAAGATAAGTCAACCATTATGACAGATAACTAAATGAATAACCAACACATAACATTTTCCTCCTTCGTGAAATGGTTCTTCTATGGCATGTGATGTGGCATACAAGCTCTGCTTTGGTGTGGCTAGTGTCAAGGTGTCAAACAGAGGCATCATGCTAGCAATATTCCACAAGGGGGTTCGTGATATCACTCTGACACATGGACAACAAGCAGTTTACAAGTTGTTCCATACTTTAATGCTTGGGAATCTATCAGTACCAACACGCGATTAGCTCGATGGACTGAATGATGAGATGTGTAGTGAGCTGGATATGCTCTACGCATATCTAGAATGGATGCATGGTCTATTCGTTGGCTCACTGAAAACTAAGATCTACAATAACGATTTCATATGCTAGCATATCACCAAATATCATCGGATTTAACCAATAAAATTGTGAAATAATAGAAATAAATCATAACATGCATAAACCCAAAATATAGTCTTACCTAAGACTGAATAGTGAATCGCATGACAGAAAATATTCCAAAAAGGTGACAAAACATGTAAATTATTAGCCAAAAAATGATGACAAAATTGGGATTAACATTCCCCCAAACTGAAGAAATGCTAGGTCCCACTGAGCACAAAGAGGAGTAAATCAAGAAGAAGGATGAGCTACGTCAGCAGCTGCCTTCAACTTGGTAGATGAAGAAGGGGTTTTAAACTTCAATTTTAAATCCTGGGATTTCAAAATAGAATTCCTTTCTTGTTGAGTATTATGTGATAAATTGGTGGCTCTGTTCAACTCTTCAATGGTCTTAACCTACAAGCATAGATATTTATTCTCTTGCTGAAGACTTAAGATTATCCTAGCATACTCTTCATTTTGACTTACTCATTGAGCCAATATTGGGTTAACTGATCGACCATCGGCTATTGTGGAGTAGATGGCTCGGTAGGCTGCTTAGATTCTTGTGGAGGACTCATCTCCTTGGATGGTACTTCAAGATCAATAGTCGAAATTTGTATTTCAAGACCCAAATCCTGAACAGGCATAGAAAAAGTTTCATGAACAGGTGCAGGGATGGTCTCATGATCATCATCTTCAAGAATTTCAACTGAAATGCTAGCCAAGGCGTACATAGAAGTAATGTCAATTTTTCGTGATTTAGCCACACTGTCTGAACGCGTTGTCTGGATAGCAAACTGAACCATAGACTGAGAAAATTTTTCCTTTTGATCTCTAATACGAGGTCATGGTAGGGGATAGAGTGAGTGGATGAAATCACCTTCGATGTGTCATCATCGAGATGGACAACATTGGGGCTTTTCTTCTCTAACGATGGGTATGGAATGGATTCTTGACAATGAAGATGTCAAGGGATTTTTCAAATGTTTAAATGGGGATTAAGAACTTTAAATACGAAGGTATCCCAAGGTTGATTCCACTCTTTAAGCCGATCTAAAATTAAGAGCTTAATCAAACTATGATGGTATAGGTTGCCCTTAGGGTTAACAGTATTATTTTTAACCTGATTCAACATCTTTTCCAGACTCCTAAGAAAATAATAAGGGAAATTGATTGTTTCTAATTAACAAAATGAGATAACAAACAGAGATGATAGGACTTAAAGACACTGAACTTACCTTCACAAGTAATCAAATGGATGATGACCTTCAAATGATCAAGGTAATTAGGTTTTATCCAATTGCGATGAAAACCCTTTATGCCCACCACATGCCCAAACTCAGGATTAAGGGAAAAATTATGAGATGCCCATGGAACAAATCAATGCTTGTGCCATTGATCACCTTCTCATGGAACCTTGGTTCCACACGCGATTGATTCCTCAGTGACTGAGAGACAAGATGGTCATCCCTTGCCTTCTTTCCATTGAATCCCATTTCAAAAAGTAATGAAATTTCCTCATCATACCCTTGTAGAAGATGAAGAAACAAATTCCAAACAGCCCAAAAAAGAGACTTCCCGACATTATTTGAACTCTGGAAACTAGAATAAGTCTTGGTATCTCTCAGGTTCGAAATGATTTGGAATGGTTAAGAAAAGACCAGGATACAGAGTTTACAGAGTATGAAGGAAAGGTAACTAACACACTCTATAACAGTAATGGATAGTGAAAGAAATAGAAAGAGGTTCGCACAATGTTGATTTAAAACGTGTCTCATTCAACCTATCAAATGATCATGCAAACAACTCGGCATGTTTAGACGATCATGCCATTATGGCAATCTTTGAAATGTGTGTCGTCAAAAATGCATAATTTCATGAGTCTATAAAGTTTTAGTTAGTTCAACCATGTCGAAAGTAAACTTTGGACATGTTGAACATTTAACTTAATACGGATGTATAAACCATATTCATAACTATAACCTTGATTTAACAAGAGGGTCGACTATTTGGTAGCTTATGCGTGGAAGCGGAAAATAGGATAGGAGTGATGGCAGCATAATGATGATTTGAAAATACCCTAAGGTCAAATCACACCCATATGGGAGTAAGACAAGAACGTATTAGTTCTAAACCGTACCCATTGTGAATCGAGATTAGTTATAATTCCCTTGTGGATGTGACTTTAATAGTGATGGTATGTTTAATAGTGATGATATGACTCAACCAAATTTTAATTTTTCCCAAACGAAAAATTAAGCTAACACTTAACCATAGGTACTAAAGTATCACAAGTTTTATTCACATCATCATGCAACCCTTCATATGGATTTCTGTAAAAATAAGCTTTACTGGATCAAATTGCTGCTAATCATGGATTTTCCTATGCTTCTAGTCCATAAGAAAGTCATATAGAACAATTCTCTTGATCTTTTAATTGTGCTTTCCCTTATTCATCCCAGATTTTAAGACCAAATTCGTTGTTTACATTATCCTGCAAACACTTTGTCATAATGAAAAATAAGTCTTTATAAATAATCTAAAAAAATAAAGACAGATAGTTTAATCCTCCCCCAAACCAAAGATATGGCATGTCCCCAAGCCATACAAGAAAACTAAGTAATTTCAAAATAAATTAATAAAAGTTCAATAATGTTGTTGTGATTTTTCTCAAGGAAAAGAAAGACTAACTAATAAATGGAAATGATTCAGATATGTACATTTATCATGTATCATGTGATGATAACACAATTGAAAATTCCATAGGAAAAACTAGTCATCCATGCCTCATTGTAAGGATCTCTTGTCATCTCAAGAATTTTTGAGTTCACCTTCGAGTTTGTGAGATTTTACAGCTATGGGTCCCATTTCTAGGATAATCATATCCTAGGTATTGATTGAATTTAGATGGTCGGATCCAAGGCCAACTTACGGCCATTCTATAATGACATCATAAACAATAGGTCTAAACATATATTTATATATTATCATTTTCAGCAAACCATGTGCATAGTGGTACATTTACCAAATATTTTTTTCTCGATGTTTCCTTTCTGCCAGCAGGCCTGTTCAGTACCTTGACAGGTTCATCTTGGTACCATGCAAGCATAGCCCCTCTTCCAGCGATCATGTTCAATACCCCAACCGTTTACTTGCATTTACCGAGATTCCTTGTTTTAAGATGTTACTTAGCATTGACCCGCTGCCATCAGGCCTGTTCAGTACCCCGACGTGTTTGCTTCATATAATGATTTTGAGTATATGGAAGTCGATTGGTACTAGAGTGTGTTAAGCCTACTAAACACATAATTCAAAAAAAAAAATTACATATAATGGCCTTAATTATAGATCATGTCAAAAGAGAATAACTTAAAGTTGTTCTTTGACCTTTTGGTCTATCTTCTTTATAAAAGATAAGTAATGTTCCCCACAAGAAGAAGAAAAAAATTACATACTTTCGGGTTACCACAAAAATTCTAAAGAGACAAGTTTTGATGATCAATATAGGATAAACTAGTAGTCCATAGGCATGGAAATTCTGAAGAACATGAAAATTAAGTCTTTCGAGAAATTGTTCAAATAATCAGAAATGTACATGTCTGAATCAAGACACCACATATAACAAAATCATAGAATAAGTGGTTGGAAATGATATACAAGAATTATAAAACTTCAAAGTTAAGATATATTTTGAGTGTTTTAGAGCACTTCCTTTTTTAGATAATATCTCATGAGTTGCTTACAAAAATAGAATACTTGTAACCAAACTACAAAACCACTTGTTAGATGATTCGTTTTATTCTTAAAAGTATATATAACAGTATAGAAACAAAAAGAGTCCCTTTTAAACAAATTGTTAGAAATGACTCTTATTTATTCAAAGAAATACACACATATTTACATATATACAAGTGATGATGACCCAAAATACTTTTAAGAATCAGGAGGAGGAAGAGTTTTTGGAGCAAGAAGGCCAATGGTTACTTCTATTTTGGTAGGGTCCACCTTGATCCCTTGGGGAAAAACATGATGCCCCATACAAATGTGACATGCAAAAATTTTGGTTAATGGACATTCTTGTTGGGGATGTTTAGTCTTACATCTTGGACAGAAGATGCTCTTTGTTGCCCGTTCTTCTTCCTGTTTCTTCATGTAAGTTTGGTTCTAAAGTGAGTATACCTAGAAGGTTTCTTTCGAGGTGAGAATGGGGCATCCCAATGTTCTTTTCTATGAGAGATATTCCTTTGATCAATCATGCTCTTATTGGGTCTTATAGGGATGGTAGCTTCTGCTGTGAATGTTTCAATTTGTAAGATTACTATGTTTAATGAGTTGTCAAAGAGAGTTTTCACCTAGACAGGATTGACAAAATTAGTAAAGTTCAGCTCCCTTACAAGTGAAAAATTTGTATTATTTGGTTTTGTGACTAGTGGGAGGTTTAAGGCTTCCCAATGGTTAGTCCCTTTGAACTTTGTCAAGAATGAGGCCCTCAAGACCTCTCACTAGGATCAGGCTTCTCCTTCTATGGCTTCCCCTGTAAGATCTCCCTTTATGTTTCCAGCATAACTACTTCCTATAGGTGTTTTTTTTTCGATGAGTTAATGGTTGAGGTATTATGTCCCTTGTAAAAAAAAGATTAATAAGAATTTTGACAAAATTTAACAAATCTACCCTGAGAGTATCTAGGTTTGTTTATAAAAACTAAAGAAAAACTATGCTACCACTATTATTGGATTTGGCGGCACTTGTTATAATAGATGTGTGGGTTCTTACCTCTCGTCTTACCACTCCCCCACCACCATCATATTACTAAACTTCATATCTACTCTACCTTATAGAACAACTCCCCAGCAACAACATCAAAATGTTGGGTAAACTATCGTCTTGATTAATTTACCTAATATTTAATTATCGACCAGGGTTGGTAGGCTTAGAGTTGACACAAAATATATGCGAAGGTAGAGGGATTCCTATGGTGTCGTGGACATATTTTAACAAACAAAAGATCGAAAGATCTTTCAAAATGAAAAACCGAGTCAAACTCTAAAGAATTCAACTATCAAAGTAATTGAACCAGGACAGAGTACTAGACGAGAGAGGTATCAAATTATTCTACTCTACTCTATAAACAATTGCTATGAGATAAAAATATAGACAATTCTATTCTATGACAATAAACCATTCTCTATGAGAAGATCTATTTTACTGCTAAACAACTTTAAAGATGAACTGTACAAAATTACAACAACTGGATATGTTTTTAAGAAGGACTATACATGCAACTACCAAATGTACATAATAGTTTAAACTAAACCATTTAGTTCCACTCTCCTTGGTTATTTTGAGGATAAGAATTCATTATGATTGGAATAGGAGCAGGAGAAGTGTCAAAGTGACTTTCAAAGGAAGTGAAGAAACTAAATGGAATCAAGTCTAATTTAATCTCTAGAAAAATATGTAGACTAAGAAACATCCAATTGCAAGTCATAGTAAACATGATGGTTTATTTCATAGGTAACTAACTCCTAACTTACAAAAGATAGAACAAGATTACAAGAAGGTAGACCTAACTTATAAACAAGTAGAAAACTTAACAAAGAAGAGCAAGCAAAAAACTTAATAAAGATGATTTTAAATCCTATTCTATAGGTTTCATTGGTAACTACCTAGTTGGAAGGGACAGATCCTACTACTTATAATCAATTTACATAGTTTCCTAACATTGACATATCTAACTCTAAACTATATATAAAAGAGTGAAATTAATTCAAGTCAAAGGTATACTTACAAAGCAATATAATAAACCAAAACGCATGACATAATTCTAAATATATGATGAAAAGAAGGAAGAAATAGGAATAAAATCTAATAAGTATTTTAAACAGTCTAACCTGAGACTTTAAGAAGAGACACAACCATTATCTAACTACCACTTTTCAAAACATAATCAAAAAACTAAAGAAACAGGCTTAAAACAGATTAAAAACGTTAAGGGCTGAATGAAAGACTGAAGCAAAGTTTTGGATGACAAACAGAATAGGCTGTTTGAATGACATTTTGCACACAAAAAGCACTAAAATGTCAAGGAATAATTAATCTAAATGATTTTGAGGTCAGCTGATCCATGCACATGATAATGAAATGTAAAGAACATAAATTAAACATGTCTAATGATTAAATTCAATCTATAAAATGCCTTAAAATCAATTCAGAATTTAAAAGACATTGTGATCTATTGCATTATTAAACAAGCTGGAATATAACTAAATAAATTCATAACAAAACAGAATTGAACTTACTGTAATTGGAAATATCAAAGCAATATATTCTATCAACATAAAACCAAGCAATAAACTAGAAAGGCTTGAAAAGGAAATTGAAATTAAATTTGTGCGCAACCAGTTGCTTAACTCATGAAAGGAAACTACATTAACAGCATAATATCAAAGTGTAAGCTACAGGAAACAAATAACATGAACGATTTCAATAACTGAATTGCATAAAAAAAATTACAAATAAAACTATGCTAATTACAAAAGGGAAATAATGAAAATACACAGGAATAGAAATCTCTGGTTGATGAGGGGCCCTCCCAGCAATCAGAGTGAGGACTTGTGCACAGCATAAGCAGAACTTCCATTAAATTGAAGTAAAGTATTACAAATTTTCTGGATCCAACTTATTACATGTATAAAATGGCTAACTTACTTCAAGATTAACCTCCTTTCGCATAGTAGCATTTATATATACAGCATTTTACAAAAGGTGAGCAAGTTGACCCTTTCAGTGGTCGAATACTCTTAAGATAAGTCAACCATTATGAAAGATAACTAAACTAATAAACAACACATAACATTTTCCTCCTTCTTTGTGAAATGGTTCTTCTATGGCGCATGATGTGGCATACAAGCTCTGCTTTGGTGTGGCTAGTGTCAAGGTGTCAAACAGAGGCATCATGCTAGAAATAATCCAGAAGGGGGTTCGTGATATCACTCTGGCATGTGGAAAACAAGTAGTTTACATGTTGTTCCATACTTTAACACTTGGGAATCTATCAGTACCAGCGTGCGATTAGTTCGGCGGACTGAATGGTGAGTTGTGCAGTGAATAGGATATTCTCTATGTGTATCTAGAATGGATGCATGGTCTGTTCATTATCTCACCGAAAACTAAGATCTGCAATAACGATTTCATATGATAGCATATCACCAAATATCATCGGATTTAACCAATAAAATCATGAAATAATAGAAATAAATCATAACTTGCATAAACCCAAAATATAGTTGTACCTGAGACTGAATAGTGAACTGCATGACAGAAAATATGCCAAAAAGGTGACAAAACATGTAAATTATTAGTCGAAAAAATATGACAAAACTGGGATCAACAGTCTTAGTCCCCTAACTATTCCACGTCTCTGATTATCTCCCTCATGCTTATCTCGAGGAAAAACCATTTCCTTCTTAGTTTCAGGTCTCCCTCTGTCAATGTCAACACATATATTCCAGAGGATAGAACCAGAGGTCCATGTATCTTGGCTTCATCCATCTCATTGATGAGTTCCTTAGACCACTTGAAAGGAGTCAATAGTGTCTTTTGGTTTGGTTGTGTCCCGCGTGCTCGACTTCAACTGCATCATCGCACCATTGAAATTCATACATGGTATTGGTTTATTCATTATTTGGTCGAAGACCCCAGTTGTCACCTGACTCTAGCACATTGGTGAGTCTACTATGGCACCCATGCAGTTTCATGTCCCTTGTGATTTTAGGGTTGCATTGGTGACAGTGTTCAGGAGCCCCTCAGTGCCATGCTTCTGTGTATCTCTAGTACTTGATGTTGTATATTGTAAGAGATTCTGACTCTCAATCATTGATTCCATCCAGTTATGTACACCTCCAGTTCCAACAGAGCATCAATTGTGATGATATTGCATTCAATGAGAATTCCATTGTTCCTATGTATCAGCTCTTCATACCAGTATTTGTATTCAGCCTCCCATTTAGGCCACCATTATGTATCACCAGTGGTATATGTATTGATCATCTCCCATTATTTGATCCTTGATCCCCATTATTTATTTTTGAGACATTGTTACAAGTATGGGTATGCCCGCCTTGTCCATATACATCCCTGAGATTATATGTACCTCATCCATTTTTGAGAAGTAATGCGAACCAAAATACACTATATTTTGAATGAGGAGACTCCACTCCTTTGCATTCCTCTCTAGTATCTCCACCATTGTCACCACTTTCCCTTGATCCTATGATGTCTATCGGCCATATGATGCGCTCCTTCCCTCACACATCAAGGGGTAATCTGTTAACACCAAAAAATGTTCACCTAGCTCTCCATGGCCTAAAACATAATCATACATCATATTCCCTCCATTATTTCCTCCATTTTGACCTTCACAACTATATTTCCACTAAATATGGTCCAAAACATTAGTAGTCATTCCCCATAAATGAAGGGAAGTTGATCATTTATTGTGATTTATCCCTTCTCTCTCCAAAAAGGGCCAAAAAACCCTAAAAATGAGAAAGGGTCAAAATACCATGGACAATCAAATACCATGGGTCAAAAAACCTTGGACCATCCTATAAATACATTGTGAAGGCCTCCCCAAAAACACATTTTGTCATTTTCTCTTAGTCACATCATACACTTTTCTACCATTATTCCCATATTTTTCCATGACATTTCCCACTGTATATTTTGAGCTTTCTCCATACCCATTTGGATCCATTCCCCATTTGACAACCATTCGTGGAAGAGACTGGAAACCCAAACCGTGGAACCGTGGGACCATTTCCTCATACAGCTACGGTATCCCACATTTTAGAAAAATGGTATCTTTTTGTCTTGTTCTGCATTAGTCAGTATTATATATATGAAAATTCTAAAAAATATCGCTATTGTTTTTTTTGCTTCCCATTATTATTTTTGAACTCTACCCTATGTTCTGGACGAGCTAGGGTAGTTTCTTTTAAACGTAGTAGGTGAGAAATCCCCACTACATATGCACATATTCCATTTGGGTCCACTTACCTCTAATTGTGGAAGAATGTCAGTTTTTTAGGTAACAATTTTCATTCGCGATGAAATAGGAAGGATACATGACCCATCAAAATCTCAAGAAATTTTATTATTTAATATGTAATCATTGGTTAACAATAAATCACTTTAGTGAGTATTTATTTTTCATAATACATGCTAGGGAAAAGAATAATTAGGTTGAGATCAAGTGGTTTGGGATGGAGTGTTATCCTTTCCACCTAGGTTCTATTTGATTAAGTGACACAATGAGCTCGTAACAATATGGTGTTGTATTTGATTCAAACCTTGTCGAAAAAGTCATGCTAGGGGAAGGAATAATTTTTGTTTCCATCAAAATACACATCACAAGAAAACCTATTGGGTACACCCCCCCTCCTCCCTATTTCTAGGATGGCACCCAAGGTTAATGGTATTCTACAAAAGCTCAAGGCTTTGACAACATAGGGATCAAGGCCATTAAAACAATATACTCATTGAGAACTCAACATGTCACTTACCGAAATTGAACCTGGGTGGGGAGGATAAATAAATAAAAATTCAAGGTAAAAAAAATATCTCTATTAAAATGCCTGGTCTTTTATTATGATATGATATGTTCTAGGATAAAGTGGCGTTGAATAATTATATAAATATTCCATATATGAGGTGCATCCAATAATTTTGAATTAAATATCACTCAAATATTTATTTATGTATCACCTAAATCTCAAGATAGAAAAAACATCCATGAATTTTGAATTCTGTATCACTCAAATCTTTGTTTTTATGTCCCCCCAACTCTTTTGCTTCAGTTTCTCCTAGGATTGACTATAAGAGCATATTAGTCAATTCTAAGTTGTAAAGATAACATAGTTTATACCTTAATTACTTATGACGGTTCATATTCTAGGGTTATGTTTTGGATGTTTAGGGTTCTCTCCTTCATGATTATTATAAATAGGCCCTTTCAGTCTCATTTTGTATTTAGCTTGGCACAAATGAGCATAGCAGCCACATCTCTTCTCAGAGATAGCTACCACCATTCTAGATTTTTATTTTACAATTTGTTCTATTTTTGCTATTTAATAGAATATGTGTTTACTGTATCACTTTGTTCTTTGCAATGTATCTGTATTTATTGCCATATATTTTTGTGTATGTGAATACATATATTATCTTTCATTTCATTCTCACAAAAATCCAAACCAGTGGTATAAAAGCAATTTGATCTTTGATTGTTTCTTGGTGCATGTCCCCAACGAGGTCAAGGTATATAGAGTTGGGTCTTGAACTAGTTTCACTTAGGGAAGATCACTCTTGCCACCCCAGTCAACCACCCATGGAGGAAGAAGAGAGAGACGACGGAGTAGGAGATCATATCAAGTTGTTGTTCTAGAAATCCCTTGCGCGACAGAGGAACAATATGATGGATAATTTCAACCATATTCTTCGATGAATGTCAACAATGATGGATGCACCTTCAATTCGCAGTTGTTTCAAAGATGCAAATACCTTCAAGGTACAAGTTGACTTTAATATCCCTTTATTCGAAGGCCATATTTATGTTGATTCCCTAGATAAATGGTTAATATGATATAAGTGTATTTCTCTGTCCTTCCAACAAGGAAAATATCATCTCTATGCTCCTGTTGAGGCCTAAAAATTCGCAGGCGGCAACAGTAAGGGATTCTCCCCAATCAACATTCCCAACTAGCCCGTTGACTGTTTGGTATAGGGAATCCATTCGGTTTGCGGTTCGGCCACCGTAGGTAAAGTAACAAAACAAAGGCTTTACCGGTTGCGGCCCGGTCCACCGAGTTTTTGTAATTTTGACTTAAAGTATGAGATGCAAGTGCCTAACTAAATGCAGGGTGATCAAACTACCTGGAGCTTTCACAATGTGATGCATAGGTTCTTACCTATCGTCTTAGGCTCGCAAGCAACTGAATCACATACAATAGAAATAAACTAACTATCTAATCTATCCCTAGGGAGCAGAATTATCAATTTAGGTGAGTAATCCCATTCTTGCACATGCACTATGTAGAGTTACAGTTAGTTGTTGCATCTTTCAAACACATGAGCAATTACAAATATTTAAACAACCAGATAGCCAATTGCTTTATGGAAACATCTATTACTCACAGTGGAAAAATATCCTAAAGACACCGAAGAACATTCAACAAGAACATAGGTTCAGGAAATCAAATATTCTCACAGTAAATGAAACACTGCTGAAAACGAAATAGTTTCTCTTCAACATTATTCATTGAGTCGCATTGATACATTCCATTTTCACTCTCTCCAACAGGTAAAATTGTAGTCTCCTTTGCAAAATGAAGTAGTTCCTCTTACAAGCAAACATTTACAAAATTTTCCAGGGAAAAAGCCCCATCTCAGTCCTACTTCCAAATATTTAAACTACAACTGCTGCCTCCCAGCATGTGACCTTTCGACATCTTCAATGTTTTAGCTTCCTCTTCGGGCCGTTTTGTTTTCCCAATCATTTTCTATGAGCGTTTATCTCCTGATCGGTAACTGATAAATCTTCCTAGTCGGTGCCTCTGTCATTCGTTTGTTTTGTCCTTTTCTCCGCTCTAGGTCACTTCAGCGGTCTATGGGATTCCTCCTGCAAACAATTTCGGTGCATTATTCGTTGAAATGAGATCTTAAACATTAAATCTTTTCTGCCCAGAATGGTAAATCCACAAGAAACTAGCCAAGTTCATCCGGACAGGGTCTCGATTAAGCTTTGGGCGGGAAAAAATATAAATCGGCGGTCGACAAGCTTTGGGCACCGGACGAGGAAAGAAAATCTTGGCCGCAACGGCGGAGCAGAATGGGCTAACGTGGTGCGGAAGCGAGGGCTTGAAAATCTTCACATCGGACGTCGGAAGGAATTGTATATCGGAGGCTAAATGGTTTCTCCACCCACAACGGCGGATGAGAGAAGAGTTGAAAACAAGCGACGAGGGTGGGAGGAGACCAAGTCAGACGTCGGCAGACACTCGAATCGGAAGCTGACTATCTATTCCCGGTCGCAACGGCGGACGATTAGAAGCGATGGGCAAGCGATTTAAGACTAAAACGAATCGGGAGTCGGGGGAATCCAGACTTCGGGCGAAAAAACGATCTGGGAGCCGCAACGGCGGATGGGCTGGAATTTCGCAGCCTCTGATCTAACAACAACAAGAGGCCCGATTCATAGGAAAATTCAACGATTAAAACAGCGTTAAGGATCAACTGCAGCCAAAGTCATTTTTTCTTCGCGAAGGCCAGATTTTACTTTTCTTCACTTGGTAAACCAGACATCCACGACTCAGACCAAAATTGAACATGGCATACACAAATCAGCGGGCATCCAACTTCAAGGTAAAACGAATCAGAAAACACGCCCAAGAAACTCAAGAGTTCAACGATTAAATCATGTAAAATAACGAGGGGCCCAGAATTTAAACATTAATTTGGGGAGAAAAGTTGCAGCAGCAACAACTGGCAATTACCTGGTGAACCTAGATCTCTGGGTGATTTTTCTTTGAGCGGCAGACTGTTCAACAAATTGCATTTAATGAATTTTTTCAGCCCTTTGGATTTCTCGACCGACAGAAGTGTGTACCTTAATCATTGAGGATAGTCCAAATTGGGGAGGTGGAAACCAAGACCTTCAAGTCCAGATAACTCTGCTGAGGCCAAAAAAAATGAGTTCATTATTAATTTTGCTTTCAGGTAGCTGACAACATCGAACACCACAGGATTGTAGCAGGTGGTGAACAGAAATGTTCATTTGTTCCTCATTCCCATGCCATTTAGCAGCTTTTGTGCTCATGGACTTTTGTCCCTTTTCATGCGAGTCTTCCTGCGTGCCTTTCTTACTGAATTTAATTCAGGATCCTCTATCCCATAGTGCCCTTTTGTGTGAGTGGTGTGCTTAATGTTTCAGCTCACGGACGGAGAGGATATTTGGCAATTAGTACTTATGATTCAGCCTTTTTCTTTGATGCATGATGTTTTCATAGGAATTCTGACTCTTATCTGCCTTTTGGCATTTGTTTCCTGGCATGGGATCATTTATATTTAACATCTTGTTCACCTTTCTCTTCTCCATGGGTTCTCTGTTATCGCCCCTTAGACTTTTAAGTGTAAATTGGACGGAGCCTCAACATAGTATTCTAGACTCTTTGGATCCGGTTTATCTTGCAGGGATTAAATAGGACTTCAATGCACACAGAGATTTCGAGAAAACTGCTAGAATGGAAGAAAATTAAACAGCAACACACCGTCTGACTGCTCAAAAATGCCTACTATTCCCAGAAATTTTGGCGTTTCTCGAACAACCGCGAGTTTACCCCCTTTATTGAAACCAATAAACTATAAAATGAAAGCAAGCATCAAAACAACCAAAAAGCTTATTTATATACAAGACAGAAAACTCAAAGACAAACTCAAGAAAAATAAGGCTTGAGAACCAAACCATTAACTGGCAGGTTCTCCTCCCATCCTTGTAAATCTTACAGCTTGTAGGTAGCAGGGCCAAGTTTGGCTTTTATCTAAAATAGGCCTACCCACAACTGTTGGAACTTAGTATGCTTTCCCTTCTCATCATGGGGATGATCCCACTTGAGAACTAGGTCTCCTACTTCCAAGTCCTTTTTCCCAGCTTTATGTTTGTCAAACCATCTTTTTACTACCTCCTGCTGCTGTTTAAAACGTTCTCTAGCCTTGGATCTGGCCTCTTCTGCTTTCAGAAGATTGTATATTCTTACTTGGAGAACCTCATCATCCGACCCCCTAGACTCTTGAGCTAGTATGGAAGATGGAATCATGATATTGGGAGGTAGGATGGCCTCCTTACCGTACACAAGGGTAAAGGGTGACACTCCTATTGCGGACTTGGGGGTGACTCTATCAGCCCACAGGGCGTTGGGTAAGGCTGAGTGCCAACTTCTCTGGTTTTCTATGACATTCTTCTTCAGGATTCTAATGAGGTTTTTATTAGAGGACTCAGCCAGGCCATTCCCTTGCGGATAGTAGTTAGCAGAATAATGTAATTTAATCCCTTTATCATGAGCAAATGCAGTCAATTTAATTGATGAAAAGTATTTAGCATTATCAAAAACTAACGAAATTGGAACTCCAAACCTGGTCATGATATGATCTTGTAGGAAGCTAATGACTTCGTCTTCGTTTATCTTGTGCAGTGGTATAGCTTCGACCCAGCGAGTGAAATAATCAGTAGCAGTAAGAATGTACTTGTGCAGCAGGGAAGAATTCGGTTTTATTTCTCCAATAATGTCCAGCCCCCATTGTTCGAATGGTTCTGTGACCATCACAGGCTTTAGGGGTGCTACTGCTTTAGGCTGTCTTCCACCACACCTTTGAAAAATATCACACTTCCTGACATGTACATGTGCATCCTTAAAGAGAGTAGGCCAATAGTAACCAGCTCTGAGGATTTTGTGGGCTGTGGTGTCGCCTGAATAATGTCCCCCAGCCGGACCATCGTGCAATTCAGACATTACTTTCTCGACATCTTCTTTCTCCAAACATCTCAGGAGGACTCCATCGAAGTTTTTCCGGAATAATACGCCTTCCACGATTTGGTAGGAAGCCGATTTCAGACGCAGAGCTCTTCTTTGTTTGGAACTCCAATGTTATGGCAACAGCCCAGACTGCAAATAATGCACAAGGTCTCTGTACCAAGACTCAGGAGCAGGGAATAAAGGACAAACATCCATTACATGCAACTCGGCTTCATCTTCCCATGCTTGTTCTTCGTTGTTTCTGCTTCCAGTCATCAATTTGCATAACCCTTGACCTTTCACTATAGTGGCTGGCTTGAACTCAAGATCATATTCTTGAAGGGCTGTTACCCAGTTGCCCCTTCTTTCTCCTAATTCTTTTTGAATGAGAAGGGATCTTATAGCTAGGTAAGGGATTATTACCTTAGTTCGATTTTTGAGTATATAAGGCCTGAATTGCTTTACTGCCTTAAATACTGCATATGCTTGCTTATCAATGGCCAGGTAGTTTAATTCAGCTCCTTGTAGTCCAGTGCTCATGAAAGAGATCGGGAATTCATCACCCCCATCCTCCTTTTGCGTAAGCATAGTTGCCAATGAATCATCGGATGCAAATGTATACATAATAAAGTCTTTATTAAAGTCTGGAGTTTTTAGAGAGGGCGCATGTGCAATAGCAATCTTGATTTTACCGAAAGCATTCTTTTCAGTTTCAGTCCACTTAAATTGTGCATTTTGCTTGACCATTTGTTGTAGTGGCTTAACCGTCTGGGAAAAATCAGGTACAAACCTTCTTACAAAATTTATGGTTCCCATAAACGATTGCATTCCCTTTTTATTATGGGGCATAGGGATTTGTTAAATGGCCTTAATTCTTTCTGGGTCTATGGATATACCTCTTTTAGAAACTATATGCCCCAGTAACTTGCCTTCCGTGACCGCGAACACGCACTTCTTAGGATTGAGGGAAATACCATATTTTCGGTAGCGTTCAAAAATTTGCTTTAGGTGGAACGTGTGCTCCCCTCTCTTCTTCGAGAATATTGTGATGTCATCAAGGTATACCACCACACTTCGTCCAATCAGTTCGTGGAAAGCTATGTCCATGGCTCTCTGAAATGTCACTCCAGCGTTAATCAGTCCAAAGGGCATCCTTCTATAGGTGAAAGTCCCCCATTTAGTTCTGAACGTTGTCTTCAATCTATCTTCCTCGGCTACTAACACTTGGTTGTAGCCAGAGAAACCGTCTAACAATGAAAACATTTCAGAACCAGAAACCATCTGTAGCAATTGTTCCATGGGAGGCACCGGATAGTTGTCTTTATCTGAGGCGCGGTTTAAGTTCATGAAGTCCACGCACAGTCTGATTTCACTTGACTTTTTCCTGACTGGCACCAGATTTGAAACCCACTCGGAGTGCTTGACTTTAAAAATAATCCTAGCGTCCAACAATTTCTTCACCTCGCTCTGGATTAGTGGTTCCAGCTTTGGGTGCATCTTCCTCAACGGCTGCTGATATGGCTTGACGCCTGCTTTAATAGGGATTATATGTTTGATGATATTAGTGTCATAGGTTTTTAAATGTGCATACGTCCATGCAAAGACATCTTTGTACTGTTTAAACAAACTAAGGAACTTGTCTCTTTCCGCTGGTGAACAGCACTTGCCGAGGTTCACGAACTTAGGATCCATCTCAGTCCCTAAGTTTATCAGCTCGAACTGTAGAGTTGAGCTGTGTGTCTTCACATTAGTGGGTCTTCTGAATTTTTCATTCAAGTCAAACATCTTCTCTATAGTTCTAACCCCTTTAGGGATGAAATTGTCATATTTCATCTCAGCCTGATGTTCCTCATCGTCGATAATGGATCCTTTAAAGACCTCATCATTTGTCAAGCATTCGATTATTTGCTGATCATCGTCAAATACTCGCAAGTTGGTGATCATATCAGGTACTAAAGGCCTAAAAAGTAATTCAACAGAACATCTGTTATTAGTGGGTACCAGCCTGGCGGCTGATGTGGCTAAAAGATCAGCAGCCGCATTTTTAATTCTTGGGATTGAGATAATGTTGAAAGCATGAAAAAGTTTAAGCAAATCCCATACCTCATTTTGATAAGCTTTCAAATTAGGGGAAACACAATGCATTTGGTTTCTTATTTGTTTTACAACTATTTTTGAGTCCCCAAAAACTTTTAAATTACTAACCTTTAGCTTGATCGCTTTCTTGAGTCCCTGCAACAATGCTTCATACTCGGCAGTATTATTAGTACACTCAAATTCTAATCTACATGACAGGAAATGCTTATTTTTTTGTGGATCAATGAGGACGGAGCCGGCCCCTGATCCTTCTAATGTTTTTGAGCCATCAAAAAACAAAGTCCAAAAATCACTAACTACTGAATGTAAATCTATTCCTACTACTAAGTCCACTATTTTACAATCAATCTCATCAGCCTGAGAAAATGGAAGGAGATCAGGCTGGATGTCAGATGTGTCACTGGCCTCCTCCGCTCAATAATTCCCTGGCTCCAGTTCTAGAAAATAGTTTCCCAATACAGACTCGACTGGGACATTCTTCTCATCCAGTTGAGTAACATTGTACTTCATGTAAGGTTCTCTCAGAATCTTAATCTGATTTGGGCTTCCCTTGTATGGAAACCACAAATGCGACCAATCTAAGGCGAAATACCCATTCAATTTAGCTGACCAATCTCTGCTCAGGACCAGTCCATAAGCATCTGGTATATCGGACACCACGATGTTAATTACTTGGCAAACTCTGTCATCAGCTGCCAGACGGATGAGAACGTCCTCCATCTGACCAATTACCTTCACGTCTGTCCTATCCAATTGCACCACCCTCCACATGGTTGGCTTAGGCTGCCCATTTATTTTCTTACATACTGAAACGGGCATGACATTCATTGAAGCCCCAGAATCTACTAGACAATTGTGCACGTTATGATTAAAAATCTCAAATTTCAAGAGGAAGGGTGGATCTTTAGCTTTAGACTTACCTCTTGTGCTAGCTTCTCCAATTTCTTCTTCGTTCCGCGGCTGATTTTCAGCGGGCAGCTTCTCTTCTGACGTTTCAAGTGCCTTCAGCAACCTTTCTTTCTGTTGAGGCATTTTACACATTTCGAACAGCGGGACATTTGCCTTTATCTTCTTTAGATCTTCAACAACGTCATATTCAACTTGTGGTTTAATGGGCTGAGATTTATCAGCACTCCCCTTTTCTTCACTTGGCTTAGGCGACATTCTGTTATGCCTAGGATCTTGGCTGGTAATAGTGAATTCCGGGATCTTATCAGCCAAAGATTCATCTTGAAACTTCTTCTTGATATTTCTTTGCAACCTTCTAATTTTTGGGAGTAAAAGACTGTCATTACTAACCGTCCCTTGGCTTCTAGTTGTCACAATAGCCTCTTTGACATTCTCGTGTCCCTGAGTGACTTCTTCTTCTGCATCGAGTAAAGAGATAGAACTCCACAACGCCATGGTTTCTTCTTCCTGTTCTTTTGTAGAAGTAGAAGCAGCACTCTCTTTCCTTTCATCATCATCTTCTTCCGTTAATCTCGAATCCAACATCTGATTCATGACCAATGTCATTGAATTTATCCATTGCGGACAGTTCCTTTCGGAATGAGGTTGTTGATGAAAGGTAAAGAAATTTTCCATCCCTATGTCTGTCAGATTCATGGATGCAGCTTTTTGAGGAGGGGTTTGGGGTTGATTATTGTCCTCCCTTTTCTTGTAGTATGGCCTGTAGAATTTTTGTGCTTCTTTTTCCTTTTCTAAGTCTATGATCTTATTAGACATCTTTTGCATCATCTTGGCCATATTCTCCAGGTCAGGCGACTTTTCTTCCTTAGGCTTCATGAACAATAAGGTTTTTATCCCTACTCCCTTTTCTCCTGATTGTTCTGGATAGTCTTCAATACTCTCTCTTTCTGCTTCCACTACTTTCGCTTCTTCATAGGTCTCTGTTAAAGTAGGCTTGGCCCTACCTTTTGCAAACATGGCTAAATCAGGACCCAAGGCTGAAGTATAGTATTCAATCAGTACTTTGTCTGAAGGCTTATCTGTTTCGGAGAAATTTTTAAGATATGCTGCAAACCTTTGTGTAAAACTGTGCACTTTTTATTTTTTCTCTTTCTTCAACGTACACAACCCTTTCATGAGGGCAGCGTGAGTCTTTTGGACTGCATACTTACTTCTGAATATTCTCTCGAAGGTATCCCAGTCTGGGATAGAGTTAGCAGGCAATCCAAAATACCATGAGGCCGCAGCTCCTTTGAGGGTATGTGGGAATAATATACACACCACATCTTCATGTTCCCCCGCCCTTAATCCTTCTATAGCCAGATAGAAACTCTGCAAATGATCATCTACTAATATCTTTTCATTGGGATCAAATTTAGGCAGAAGCTTTTCAAATGCTTGGGGTAGGTCATGCAAAGGCGGGGTCAAATTTAGAGGCGATCTGGCCCTCCATGCAGGTGGTGGAGGATTAGGTGGAGGTTGATTGGCGTTAACACTGGCCATGAGTTGGGGTGGAGAGTGAGGGGGTGTACCAACAGGGGTATGAACGAGAGAAACGTAAGGGGTATCCAGGCCTTCTTGATTCAGAGGTAACTAAACTTCTTGTAAGGCGGTTTCGACAAGTTCTTCCCAGTCTCCAACCAGTACCGAGTCTTCTGTTACAGGACGGTCTTTCTTTTTATACTATCTTCTCAGCAATTCGTGGATAATCGGCAATCCTCCAATCTTTTTTACGTATGCCCTGGTGTGTCTTCTCAAGTCATTAACAATTTCGTTGCGAACAGGATACAGATGTTCTCTTATTTCTTCTTTTGGGATTGGATTACGTGGTCCACCACTTTTAGAACTGTAACCAGTGGAATAATCTCAGGAAAACGGGTTTCCTTGGCCAGCCATGCACTGGCGGCCCTCTTTCTAGAGTCAAAAATTGTTGAGGCCTGAAAATTCGCAGGCGGAAACAGTAAGGGATTCTCCCCAATCAACGTTCCCAACTAGCCCGTTAACTATTTGGTATAGGGAATCCGTCCGGTTTGCAGTCCGACCACCGTAGGTCAAGTAACAAAACAAAGGCTTTACCGGTTGCGGCCCGTTCCACCGAGTTTTTGTAATTTTGACTTAAAGTATGAGATGCAAGTGCCTAACTAAATGCAGGGTGATCAAACTGCCTGGAGCTTTCACAATGTGATGCACAGGTTCTTACCTCTCGTCTTAGGCTCGCAAGCAACTGAATCACATACAATAGAAATAAACTAACTATCTAAGCTATCCCTAAGGAGCAGAATTATCAATTTAGGTGAGTAATCCCATTCTTGCACATGCACTATGTAGAGTTACAGTTAGCTGTTACATATTTCAAACACATGAGCAATTACAAATATTTAAACAACCAGATAGACAATTGCTTTATGGAAACATCTATTACTCACAGTGTAAAAATATCCTAAAGACACCGAAGAACATTCAACAAGAACATAGGTTCAGGAAATCAAATATTCTCACAATAAATGAAACACTGCTAAAAACGAAATAGTTCCTCTTCAACATTATTCATTGAGTCGCATTGATACATTCCATTTTCACTCTCTCCAACAGGTAAAATTATAGTCTCCTTTGCAAAACGAAGTAGTTCCTCTTACAAGCAAACATTTACAAAATTTTCCAGGGAAAAAGCCCCATCTCAGTCCTACTTCCAAATATTTAAACTACAACTGCTGCCCCTTGGGCTGCCTCCCAGCGTGTGACCTTTCGGCATCTTCAACGTTTCAACTTCCTCTTCGGACCGTTTTGTTTTCCCAATCATTTTCTATGAGCGTTTATCTCCTGATCAGTAACTGATAAATCTTCCTAGCCGGTGCCTCTGTCATTCGTTTGTTTTGTCCTTTTCTCCGCTCTAGGTCGCTTCAGCGGTCTATGGGATTCCTCCTGCAGACAATTTCGTTGCATTATTCGTTTAAATGAGATCTTAAACATTAAACCTTTTCTTCCCAGAATGGTAAATCCACAAGAAACTAGCCAGGTTCATCCGGACAGGGTCTCGATTAAGCTTTGGGCGGGAAAAAATATAAATCGACGGTCCGCAATCTTTGGGCACCGGATGAGGAAAGAAAATCCTGGCCGCAATGGCGGAGCAGAATGGGCTAACGTGGTGCGGAAGCGAGGGCTTGAAAAGATTCACATCGGACGTCGAAAGGAATTGTATATCGGAGGCTAAATGGTTTCTCCACCCGCAACGACGGATGAGAGAAGAGTTGAAAACAAGCGACGAGGGCGGGAGGAGACCTAGTCGGACGTCGGCAGACACTCGAATCGGAAGCTGACTATCTATTCCTGGCCGCAACGGCGGACGAGTAGAAGCGATGGGAAAGCGATTTAAGACTAAAACGAATCAGGAGTTGGGGGAATCCGGACTTCAGGCGAAAAAATGATCTGGGAGCCGCAACGACGGATGGGCTGGAATTTCGCGGCCTCCGATCTAACAACAACAAGAGGCCCGATTCATAGGAAAATTCAACAATTAAAACGGCGTTAAGGATCAACTGCAGCCAAAGTCATTTTTTCTTCGCGAAGGCCAGATTTTACTTTTCTTCACTTGGTAAACCAGACATCCACGAATCAGACCGAAATTGAACATGGCATACACAAATCAGCGGGCATCCAACTTCAAGGTAAAACGAATCAGAAAACACGCCCAAGAAACTCAAGAGTTCAATGATTAAATCATGTAAAATAACGAGGAGGGGCCCAGAATTTAAACATTAATTTGGGGAGAAAAGTTGCAGCAGCAACAGCTCCTTAATCTAGTCCCCCATGTCAAAAATCGGTGGGATACTTATTGTGATCAACACTTAACATAGGAGTCTGGAATGTTTGAGTCCAATCCCAATTGGCCCTCTTTTATAGATGTTGTTAAGGAACAATATTGCCCTGTTTGAAACTATGATGGACAGTATAGAAAATGGACCATTCTGAATCGTGAGAGGGACCAAACAGTGTTGGAGTACACCAACAACTTTCATACCTTGAGCACAAAGTTGGGTATCAAAGACTTCAAGCAGCAACTGGTACTGAAATATTGCAATGGCCTACATTGGTACATATGAACAAAGATGGACTTTGTGGACATCTCTTCACTCATATCTACCTATCAGTATGCTATAAAAATCGAGGCTAAATTTCATGAGCAAAGGAACAAGCAATACTTTGGACCTGTGAATCCACCATAGAAGCAAGGAAAGGGAAACTCTATCTCTTAGACAATGGGATAGGGATAGGACAACTGGTCTCAGTCATAAGTGAAGAAGTATAACAAAAATACAAAGAAGGAAATTAGAAATTAGTGCGAGTTCCACAAAATCCCCTGGCACAACACTGATGAATGTCGAACGAATTAGTCATTAATGGTCAAGATAAAAGCTTCAAAATCATATCCCAATTTTGATTTTGATTCAGAACCGAATGTTCTAGCCACAAACCAGGGAAAATGAAACATTTAACCAGTGTCACTATTGCTACCACACAGATCCAACCAACAGAACCTGAAGAGTCAAAGGCATAAGAAAATGTTTTCCACTCGCAAATGTGGATGAAGGGAATCGCCATACATTTTTTTGTTGACACTGGCAGCCAAAAGAACCTAATATTTGTAGAATTCATCAAGATATTAGAACTTCTGATAACACCAAACCCACAACCATACAACATCGGTTGGTTAAGCCAAGGACGAGGTATCCCAGTTAATCAACAATGTCACCTACCATATGGCATTAAGTCTTTCAAAGACAAGAAACTATGTGATGCATCCCCACTTGAAATCTGTGATGATATTTAAGGACATCCATATATGTGGAAGTGTCAGGATGTATGTGAATCACGACCTCCTAGTATCATTATCGCTTTGAGATGACAGCTCTATCGGATACTAGAGAGAGTTGCACTTACCTTAGTCTTGCAAGGCAGGAAGATAATCTCCCACACTGGGAAATTATCCCTCTTCACAATTTCCAATGAAGGATAACATCAAATCATAGAGACCTCCACACCCTTTACACATGTCCCTCTGCTCAGCATAAATAAGAACACAAAGTCATTGTTGTCTCAATTATTTAAATACTTCTACAGTACAAGGCCACGCATTCAAGGTGCTCCTCAAGAAAGAAATCATCCAGACCAGTTCATACCAAGGATAACATGGTAACTAGAATGTCGTACAGCTCCAGTGCACCGAGAAACAACAATTACAACCCTCTTGGAATTTCAAAGAAAGAAAGACTTTTCATTCCAGTGAATGTCGCACCAAGAGATCAACTCAACACACAGTTTGAAATATGAGACGGGATTTGATGCAATGGAGACCATTTCTTCCTAAGGGAGAGGATTGATCCAAATGGATATGGGTGGCCACCCACCTATTCCACTACCTCAAAACAGTTGTCCATTTTGGCAATTTTCTAGTAAATTTTCAACGGTTTTACAAGTCCCAAACTTTTAGGGCTGTTTTGAGGCCCTAAATGACATTTTTTTGGATATTTGAGGGACCAAATATTTTTCAACAACATGCATTTATATTTAGCCGAAAGATGTAAACCTCGGACAGACCTTTCCAATGGGATATAGAACACCCCAAACGGAGATCATATGCAAAAGTTATGACCCCAAGAAGTTGATTGTTTAACTAACCACCTTGGGGCAACAAACTTTATCATGGTTCCTCTTGGCATGGATGAGTGTAGCATCCACATCTCTTCTTAGAGATAGGTACCACCATTCTAGTTGTTTTATTTTACAATTTGTTCTATTCCGCTATTTAATAGAATATGTGTTTACTGTATCATTATGTTCCTTGCAATGTATCTATATTTATTGTCATATATATATATATATATATGTATATATGTATGTGAATATATATATTCTCTTTAATTTTGTTGTCACATAAATCGAGACTAGTGGTATCATAGCAATCTACTCTTTGATTGTTTCTTGGTGCATTTCCCCGACAAGGTCAGGGTATAGAGAGTTGGTTCTCGAACTAGTTTCACTTAAAGATCACTCTTGTCGCCCCAAGATACCTCCAATAGAGAAAGAATATATAAACGACAGAGGAACCTGGTACTAAAATATTGTAGTGGCCTACATCGGTACATATAAACTGAGATGGACTTCCTAGACCTGTGAATCCACCGTAGAATTAAGGCAAGGGAAAATTTGGCTCGCAAAACATGGGACAAGGAAAGGTCAACCAGTCTCGGCCACAAGAGAAGAACAGTAATAGAAAGACAATGAAGGAAAAATAAAAGTGGTGTGAGTTCCACAAAACCCCCTGAATGTCCCTCAAAGAAGTCATTGGTGGTCGAGATCAAAGCTTCAAAATCGTATCCCAATATTTCCGCCACAGACTAGGGGAAGTGGATCATTGATGCAAAACCTAGTGTCAATATTGTTACCACACATATGCAACCAAAGGAACTTGAAGATTCATATGTAGAGAAATGCCTCTTCCTCTCCTAGATGTGGGTAAAGAGAATCCCCCTACATGTTGTTGTTGATAGTGATAGTCAAAATAAGTTGATATCAATAGATTTCATCAAAATATTGGAGATTCTGACAACACCACACCTGCAACCATACAACATTAAGCCAAGGATGAGGTATTCGCATTAGTTAGAAATTCCACCTACCATATGGCATCAAACCTTTTAGATGAGGTACTTTCTGATGTGGCCCCACTTGAATTCTATGATGTTCTTTTAGGAAAACAATATATGTGGATGGATCATGTTGTATATGAATCTCAACCTTGTAGTTTCATTGTCACTTTGGGAGGACAACTCTATCGGATGCTAGAGATAGTTTCACCTGCCACACTCTCGCAGGGAAGGAAGATAGTCTCCCCCACTTGTAAATTCTCCCTCTTCACAATTGCCTCTGAAGGAGAACGTCAGATCGCATATACATCCACACCCTCTACACAGGGCCCCTCCACTCAACAGAATAAAAAAGAGCACAAAGTCATTGTTGCCTCGTCTAGTTGAGTACCTCTACATTGCAAGGCCATGATTTCAAGGTTATCCTCTATAAATAAAATATCCAAACACCAAGGATAACACGAAAACTATAATTGTTTATCATCTCTAGCACACCCATTAACAACAATTACAGCCATCTCAGAATGTCAAATAAAGGAAGGCTTTTCATTTCAACAAATGTTGCACCAAGAGATCAACTCAACACACAATTTGAAATATGAGACAATTTTTGATGCATTGGAGACCATTGATTCCTAAGGGAGGAGGATTTATCCAAATGGAGATCGATGGCCACCCACCCATTCCACTGGCTCAAAACAATTGTCCATTTTTGGAAATTTTCTAGTATTTTTTAAACATTTTTTTGGTACCAAAATTCTAAGGCTATTTTGAGGCCCTAAACGACGTTTTTTGGTGATTCAAGTGTTGCTAACGATTCATATTTGGACCTTTCTAATGGGATATCAAATACCCCAAATGGAGATCGTATGAAAAAGTTATGACCTCAGGAAGTTGACTGTTGATCTAACCACCTTGGGGCCACAAAGTTTATGATGGTTCATCTTCTAGGGTTATGTTTTGTAAGTTTATGGTTATATCCCTCATTATTATTATAAATAGGCCCTTATGGCCTCATTTTATATTCAACTTGGCACGGATGAGCATAGCAGTGACATCTCTTCTCAGAGATAGCTACCACCATTCTAATTGTTTTATTTTACAGTCTGTTCTATTTCCGTTATTTAATAGAATATGTGTTAACTATATCGTTGTTTTCCTTGCAATGAATTTTTATTTAGTGTTATATACTTGTTCTTTCATTTCATTCTCACATAATTCCCAATCATTTTCCTTGCACATTCAACCTCCTTGTTTTATTTTTCATTAATTCATCATTTGAATTTTACATCATATACATGACGTCACCATGCTTTAGCTAACACATGGTTTGATGAAAAAATCATAACAATGCTACAACTTTGACTGGTGGGACCTTTTCCTTCAACTCCTCTCCAATAAATAGTACACAATTACATATTTACATCATAGATTACAACAATAAGGGGTAAAGAGCAAGGGATATTACAAAATAAGTTCTTTGTCACAAGAGTTTGAAGGCTTCCAGGTCCATGAACATATTGGCTATCATTACAACTACATTTCAATGAAGATAATGACTTCTTCTTAGTTCATCATTGAGGTGGCTTTGCCTTAGATTATTTCCAAGGACAAAGGGAGAAGCCCTAGCATGAATAATATGCAAAGGTGGCTTCATTCATGGTATGATTTCACTTTACTTATCTCTCTCATCATGCTTAAAGTAGGTAGGTAGGTTTCATAATCTATTGCATAAGCATTTGATTTCATCATTTACTTTTACCCATTCATTGCACTTGTTATTTGTTACATTTCATTTCAATTTGTACAATGTAGGATTGAAGTGTCTTCCTCTGATTCATTTGATGAATTTATGGTATAAGTGTGTGTTAGTCTACATGTCTCAAATGACTTATAGGTCCTCACGAAATCCTGGTAGAAGGGCATGTCCCATAGTTGTAGATAATTTTTACCCTCCATATGTTTTGTAGTGTGGCATACCATTTATGCCAAAGAGGAGGGTTTTTTTTCATTGTAAAGGCCAATTTTGGGGCTTGTTTATGTAAAAGGCTTAGTCCAGTGGTGCTTAAGACCCATGGTCTATTCATGGTAGGTCCTCTTGGTTTTCATCCCAGGAAGTGTTGGCTTATTGTCATTGTTGATTTCCCCTTGTTGGGTGGAAGTCCCCCATCATGTCGGGCCATTTGTGCCCTGGGTTTGTGTCTGGTGCTTCTTGGTTGACTCCATTTGGACACATGGCTTAGTGGCTCATAGCCACACTAATTTTTATGCTTTATAGAAGGTGATTGCGCATGTAAAGGTTTTCATACCTATTTTAGCACACCTCATTTATAACCACTTCGACCTATTCTGTCATGTGTAAACACTCATCTTACCTCAAGAAAGCCAATTGATGTTGTCATTATAATTTTGAAAAGGTCAAGCCATCTAAAGAAGGAGGGTGGTGAGGGAAAAAAAATACTTTCTGGGTTAGTTGGATCATGAGACTCTCCTACCAATATCAATAGTTCATCAAGTTGAAACAATTCACCAATTTAAGATCTAGACAAAATATCGAAGAAAAAAAAACCATAAAAGTTGAAAATATTTACAAAAATGTGAATGTGCTAAAGTGCCCTAAAGGAGGTGACATCATCCTAGGGTTAGGTGGCATCATTCCTTAAGTTGATTTTAGATCCAGTTGAAGTGTTATTGCAGGTCAATCTCGAAGAGAAAATCAAGTTTGTGTCAAATTCTAGGTTACCCAGGAAGAACATGGGGGAATTTGAAGCCAAGAATAATTTATATTCACCTTGAATACATTAAATCATAGACCTAAAGTTTAAATCAACATTGAAACACTATTTTGTATTTGACTATATCTTCTATTTTTTCTTAAATTTTGTATCATTCATATTTCATGTTTTTCTTCATTTTTATTTTGTCGTGTTCTTAATATTAAGAAATCATTTTCTTTTATTATTTTTGGTCAAATTGAAAGACCCAAAGGACAATATTGAATTCTTCCTTCTACTCTTCCTCTTCTTCGTATCAATGGACTTCTACTTCTATGAATTCCAATCCTCAATTGTAGTTATTTTCCTTCTCTTTCTCTTTCTTCTAATGGACTAATGTTTCTATGCATTCTAGTCCTCGCTTGTTGAACTTCTCTCTTTTCCAATTGCTCGTTTTCTCTTTCTATTTCTTCCATTTTCATTGGACCCCTTCTTTTACACATTCTAATCCTCACTTGTATTCTTTCCCTTTCTCTTTCTCTTTCTTCAAATTCAAATTCTTCTCTTTTTCTCTCTTCGAATTCCTCCTCTTCTCTTTTTCTCTCTTTGAATTCCTTTTCTTCTCTTAGTATCTCTTCAAACTCCTCTTCTGCTCTTAGTCTCTCTTCTAATTCATCTTCTTCTCTTTGTCTTTCTTCCAATCCCTCTTCTTATTTTTCTCTTTCTTCCAATTCCTCTTCTTCTCTTACTCATTATAGTTTGACCATTTCAATTTCCTTTATATTTATATTCATATTCATTTTCTTATCGATGCTTTGATTTCTTAGATTTGATTAGCAAAGGAAACGTCTATAGTGTAAGATTAAAAAGTATGCATATGGTGGCCTTTATATATGGCATGTTCTTTAATCCCTCTTGGTTTTCATCCCAGGAAGTGTTGGCTTAGTGGCATTGTTGACTGCCCCTTGATGGGTGAAAGACCCCCATCATGTCGGGCCATTGCGCTCAGGGTTGGTTTTTTATGCTTCTTGGTTGAGTCCATTTGGACACATGGCTTAGGGGATCCTAGCCACACTAATGTTTATGCTTTGTAGAATGTGATTTCTCATTTAAGGGTTGTCATACTAATTTTAGAACACCTAATTTATGACCACTTAGACCTATTTTGTCATGTGTAAACACTCCTCTTGCCTCAAGCAAACCAATTTATGACGATGTTATCCTTTTGAAGAGGTCAAGACATCTAAAGAAGGAGGGTGGTGAGGGAAAAATCATATCATTGGGGTTATTTTGGGCATGAAACCCTCTTCCCAAGATCAATAATTGATCAAGTTGCAACAATTCACCATTTTTACTATTACGTTATGTCTTATGAGGTTTAGTCCCTAGCTTGTGGGTGACAATCCCTATAAATTCATTGAAAAAATATTTAAGTTATTTGAGGTAGGTCGACCTATAGGAGTGAAAAGGTATGTGGTTTTTAAGATGTGTGTCTTGTCACGCATATAAATAAGACACTCCCCATTCATTTATAACACAAGATCATGGGATTAGATAAAATCATTTCTCTTTTTCTTCTTGTCTATGTTGGTTAAGTGGTGCACACCTCTCTTCTTGGAATATTGAAGTTCTAACATGGAGATTTTTTGGTGAATGAAGGTTTTACTTTATATTGCAAGGCTTTTCTAAGGGGAATAATTCTTGATAGGGTTACTCTTTTATTCTTTCTTCTTTTGTGGAAAGATATATGGTTCCCTTGTCTTGCACTGTCAAAGACATCTAAGGTAAGAGTTAATGAGAGTTTTTATGCATGATAACATTGTATTGTAAGAGAGACATCCCTCCTTGTAGGGTCTCTCTTGTTATTATTTTGGAAACTCTCTTTTCCCTAATTGATTCAAGACCAACACAACTTACTTTAATGTCCCAATTCAAAAATTCCCAATAAAGGCAGAATTTTGGAAAATTTGTCTTGACTAGTTTTGACCAAGGGGGATTTTAATAACTCAAGAGGGTCCCTAATTTGGTAGGGAATCATGTGGGGATTATTAGGATTATTAAAGTGACTCTATGATATTTTTATGACAATTCATGGACATCTACAACTCGAATTGGGAATGCTGGAAAAAAGGACAAAATCACTATCAATATATGATGCAATTGCCCCTAGGTTATGGGCAGAAATGGCTCTCCAACTCCTATTCAACTCTCCAAAATTTTAGAACAGAGTATGTGGACTATAATTAGACCTAATTTACTATCATTTGGTGTTTTTAATATTTCTGCAGTTGAGTTTTAAATCTTCATATAGGAATGCACAATTTCAATAATATTTTCTTAAGGGAAATGACACATAAAAGCTCAACTTCGGCTCATAAATGGTGAATATAATGGTTCAGAATGGAAAAATATGAATGTATAAAATTGAAATAATTTCAATATCTCACTAACAGAAAATAACATTGATCCAAGTCACAATATACATCAGATACACAATCTCCATTGAAAGGGAAAATCATCACATGGAAACTAGTCACAATAAAGCTTGGAAATGTGGACATTTGCACATGTATTTCTTCCAATTTAGACTTAAACAGGATATGAGAGACATATTGGAGAGCCATGAATCATTCACCCATTCTTTGGATTCAACTAAACTCAATGGGGCACAACCACCATTCGAATGGTTGCCTCTAAATCCCAAATTCGACCTCTTGTTTGTATTTTTTAGACCTTTCATGTCAGATTTATTGTATGTCAGAAATCAGGTCTGACGTGTCATAGAATCTTCCATCATTGTTGTCATAAAGCGCAAGGAATCTAGCTCCACATGGCACCTAGTTTCTTCCTAGACTCTTCCTCTTCTATGGGGAGTTACTCATACTCACCCATTTGAATATTTGGGCTCATGATATCTCATTTGTTGCCTCTTCACCTTCCAAGAACATTCCATCAGTCATAATTTCTAATTTGGGGTTAAGTCATGACATGTGTAAGGAAGCATCTAGCCACCCAAGGCCCCCATGGACCTCCAAATGTCCTTATGAAGCAATGCCACTTTATTTTCTCCATATTTATTATTTGTATGACCCAATTTAATGTGTAAATTATAAACTACGGCTCTCTTCGGTCCCATAGCTCCCTTATTGAAATATTTAATGCCTCCTCCTCAACCTAGGGAACTAGTAGGTGTGTGAAACATTGTCAACTAGTAGACCTATTGGAATGGGGACATGGCACCTATAGTTTCTTGGTTTTTCCCTAATTCATCAAAATTGGATTGTCAATTCAAAATAGGAATGCTAACCGCAATTCCTCGGTGGCATTGAAGGGAATATAGTTACGTCTTATTCCATGATCTTCACTCAGTATCTCTTATTTTCAAATTTTTGTACTATATATTGCAAAAAATACCAAAATATATATTATGAAAATCCCTAAAAATATATATTTTTGCAAAAATCCAAAAATATTTACTTTATTCCCTAGTTATTTAATTATGATTTTTTGAAGTAGTTAATTGCATCAATAATTTTAAGATCTAGACAAAATATCGAAAAATAATAATAAAAGTTGAAAATGTTTAAAAAAAAGTGATTTTTTTGGTGCTAAACTTCCCTAAATGAGGTGACATCATCCTAGGGTTAGGTGGCATCATCCCTAAAGTTGATTTTAGATCTAGTTGAAGTGTTATTGCATTTTAATAATTAAGCAATGCAACTTTTCAAACACAATTTTCTGTGATGATAGAGACCATTAGTGAGTTATTTTATTGAGAAAGATATAGATAATATCTTGCTTGAAAATCTACCCTCTCTTTAAGTTGATAACCAAAAGGACACACTTGATTTTCTTTTTATTTTCCTTCTATCAAACAAAGGCAATGTTGAATTTATTTTTCTTCTATATTTTGTCTTAGATTATATTTTCTATTTTGTCTTAGATTTTGTATCATTCTTATTTCATGTTTTTCTTCATTTTTATTTTGTCGTGTTCTTATCATTTAGCAATCATTTTCTTTTATTATTCTTGGTCGAATTGAAAGACCAAAAGGACAATATTAAATTCTTCCTTCTACTCTTCCTCTTCTTCATCTCAATCGACTCCTACTTCTATGCATTCCAATCCTCAATTGTAGTTCTTTTCCTTCTCTTAGTCTCTCTTCGAATTCTTCTTCTCTTTGTCTCTCTTCGAAATCTTCTTCTTTTCTTTGTCTTTATTTAAATTCCTCTTCTTCTCTTACTCTTACTCTTACTCTTACTCTTACTCGTGATAGTTCGACCGTTTCAATTTCCTTTTATTTTTATATTCATATTCATTTGCTTATCACTGCTCCGATCTCTTAGATTTTATTAGCTAAGGAAAGTCTAGTGTATGATTAAAAAGCATGCAGATGGTGGCCTTTATAAATGACGTGCACTCCATAACGGGCGTGACGCTTCACGAGTCCCTCGTGTAACACATCCATTTAAATGATTTAGCCCCTTTTAAATTCTCTTCCGCATTGTTTTAATTATTCGCTGCATTTTAAAACAAGTGAAGGTTCATTAAAAGTCGATAGACTTTATAAAGTGACCATTGTAAAAGTAATCAATATGAAGTTGCAGATTCGATCCAATTAGCTTCTATATCGTGACAAACTCGGATTAAAAATATCTCTGGAAATGATTATACCCTATATAAATGGTTAAATCTACTATAAAGGTATTTCTTTGCGATCCTTAAGGCGTTCTTCTATGTCAAAAATTGGTGGGATAATTATTGTTAGCAAAAATTTATAGAGTCTCGAATTTTTGAGTCCAATCTCACTTGGGCCTCTTTTATAGCTTTTATTAAGGAACAATATTACCTTGTGGGAAACTATGATGGCCAGTACACAAAATGGACCACTCTGTGTCAAGAGAGGGACCAAACAATGTCAAAGGAATACCTTACGCATAAAGTTGAGTATCAAGGACACCAAGAGGAACCTGGTACTAAAATATTGCAGTGGCCTACATCAGTACATATAAACAGAGATGGACTTACTGAACCTGTGAATCCACCGCAGAAGCAAGGCAAGGGAAACTTTGGCTCGCAAAACATGGGACAAGGAAATGTCAACTAGTCTCAACCACAAGCGAAGAATGGTAACAAAAAGACAAAGAAGGACACCAAAAATTAGTGCGAGTTCCACAAAATACCCCAGCACAACAGTAATGAATGTCCCTTAAAGCAGTCATTGGTGTATGAGATCAAATCTTCAAAATATATGTGGAAGCATCATGTTGTATATGAATCACGACCTCATAGTGTCATTGTCACTTTGGGAGGACAACTCTATTGGATACCCGAGATGGTTGCACCTACCACGGTCTCACAGGGAAGGAAGATAATCTCCCACACTGGTAAATTCTCCCTCTTCACAATTTCCTCCGAAGGAGAACATCATATCATAGATACCTCCACACCCTCTACACAGGGTCCCTCTGCTCAGCAGAAACAAGAAGAACACAAAGTCAATGTTGCCTCATCTATCTGAGTACCTCTACATTGCAAGGCCACACATTCAAGGTGATCCTCTATAAATAAAACATCTAGGCACTAAGGATAACACGAAAACTAGAATTGTTGGTCATCTCTAGCACACCCATCAACAACAATTACAACCCTCTCAGAATGTCAAAGAAAGGACGGCTTTTCATTTTAGCGAATGTTGCACCGGGAGATCAACTCAACACACAATTTGAAATATGAGACAAGATTTGATGCAATGGAGACCATTTATTCCTAAGGGAGGAGGATTTATCCAAATGGATATCGGTGGCCACACACCTGAGTCCACTGGCTCAAAACAATTGTCCATTTTGGCAATTTTCTAGTAATTTTTCAACAGTTTTTTTGGTCCCAAACTTCTAGGGCCATTTAGAGGCCCTAAATGATGTTTCTTAGTGATTTGAGTGTTCCAAACAATTTATATTTGTCCCTTTCTAACGGGGCTATCAAATTCCCCAAACAAAGATCGTATGCAAAATTTATGACCTCGGGAAGTTGACTGTTGAACTAACCACCTTCGGGCTGCAAAATTTATGATGGTTCATCTTCTAGTGTTATGTTTTGTAAGTTTAGGGTTATCACCCTCATGATTACTATAAATAGGCCCTTTCTGACTCATTTTGTAGTCATCTTGGCACATATCAGCATAGCAGCCATATCTCTTCTCAGAGATAGCTACCGCTATTCTAATTGTTTTATTTTACAAACTGTTCTAATTCTACTATTTAATAGAATATGTGTTTACTATATCGTTGTTTTCCTTGCAATGTATTTGTATTTAGTGTTATATATGTGTTATTTCATTTCATTCTCACATAATTCCGAATGAATTTCCTTGCACATTCAACCTCCTAGGTTTATTTTTCATTAATTCATCATTTGCATTTTACATCATATACATGACGTCACCATGCTTTAGCTAACACATAGTTTTAATGACAAAATCATAACAATGCTACAACTTTGACTGGTGGGACCTTGGCCTTCAACTCCTCTCCATGAACTAGTACACAATTACATATTTACATCACATAGATTACAACAATAAGGGGTCAAGAGCAAGGGATTTTACAAAAGCAGTTCTTCGTCACAAGAGTTTGAAGGCTTTCGGGTCCATGAACATATTGGCTATCATTACAACTACATTTCAATGAAGATAACGACTTCTTATTAGTTCATCATTGAGGTGGCTTTGCCTTAGATTATTTCCAAGTACAAAGGGAGAAGCCCTAGAATGAATAATATGCAAAGGTGGCTTCATTGGTGGTATGATTTCACTTTACTTATCTCTCTCATCATGATTAGAGTAGGTAGGTAGGTTGCATAATCTATTGCATAAGAGTTTGATTTCATCATTTACTTTTACCCATGCATTGCACTTGTTATTTGTTACATTTCATTTCAATTTGTAGAATGTAGGATGGAAGTGTCTTCCTTCGATTCATTTGATGAATTTATTGTATAAGTGTGTTTTAGTTTAAATGTCCCAAATGACTTAGAGGTTCTCACAAAATCCTAGTAGAAGTGCATGTCCCACATTTGGAGCTAATTGTTTCCCTCCATATGTTTTGTAGTGTGGCATACCATTTATTCCAAAGAGGAGGGTTTTTTTTCATTGTAAAGGTCAATTTTGGGCCTTGTTTATGTAAAATTGTTAGTACAGTGGTGCGTATGACCCATGGTCCAATTTCTATGCATTCCAATCCTCACTTCCAGTGCTTCCCCTTCCTTTTCTCTTTCTTCTAAAGGACCAATACTTTTATGCATTCTAATCCTAGTTTGTGGAACTTCTCTTTCTTCCAATTGCTCATCTTCTCTTTCTATTTCTTCCATTTTTATTGGAATCCTACTTCTATACTTTTTAATCCTCACTTGTATTCCTTCCCATTCTCTTTCTCTTTCTTCAAATCCGCATTCATCTCTTTTTCTTTTCTTGCAATTCCTCTTCTTCTCTTACTCTTTCTTCCAAGTCCTCTTCTTCTCTTACTCATGATAGTTCGACCATTTCAATTTCTCTTTTTTTAAATTCCCATTATTATCTTTCTCTTTCTCTTTCTTCCAATTCCTCTTCTTCTCTTACTTGTGATAGTTCAACCTTTTCAATTTCCTTTATATTCATCTTCATATTCATTTGCTTATCGCTGCTCCGATCTCATAGATTTGATTAGCTAAGGCAAAGTCTATAGTGTATGATTAAAAGGTATGTCGATGGCGGCCTTTATACATGACATGTACCCCATAACGGACGTGACGCTTCACAAGTCCCTAGTGTAACACACTATCTACACTCCATTTAAATGATTTAGTCAGTTTTAAATTCTCTATTGCATTGTTTTAACTATTCGCTGCATCTTAAAACAAGTGAAGGTTCATTAAAAGTCGATAGATTTTATCACTCAAATCTCAATATCACGATAGAAAACTCATCTATGAATTTTGAATTCTATATCACTCAAATCTTTATTTTTATATCCCCCAATATCATTTGCTTCAGTTTCTCTTAGGACCGACTATAAGAGCATATTAGTCAATTCTAAGTCAGTTTCACTTAGGACCGACTATAAGAGCATATTAGTCAATTCTAAGTTGTAAAGTTAACATAGATTATACCTTAATTACTTATTTCTAATTGAAACATTCAATCCATATCTTCCATTCCAAGGAACTAATTGCTACATAAATGGCATCATGAGACTTTTCCTCCTCCTCTACTATGGAAGTGCATTCATACATACAATATATTTGCGGAAGCTACACAAAGAGTGTTTTATTGCTTTTTTTAATCCAAATGACGTTCTAATAGTTATCCATTATACTATGTTTTTTTTTTCCTCGGAAAAAATCATAATTTTATTTCAAAAGTAGAACAAAATTACATCTGTACATGTAATAGGATACTAAGGATCCCTACATTGTCAAAAAATTTCAATCTCATATTATCAAAAATTACATAACTGTCCCAGCCTATATCAGCTAGAAACAAAAACATCAAATATGAATATCATTCATAAATTTGTTGTCTCAGACTATTCAGCCTGTCATCCAAGCTGATCAGAACTGAATCAAACGGCCAGTGTCCCAATATGTCCCAGCCTATCATCAGACTGTAATCAAAATGAATCAGCCTGTCATCCTAAATGTCAGGTCACCAAAAACCTGGAATATCCTTTGCTGCCACAAGTACACCAAAACAGCGAGCTCCCAGCCTGTCAAGCTCAGATCACTGTCTCAGCGCTACAAAATCTGGAAGCCTGTCAGGTCACAAAATGAGCCAAAGCTCAAGCTGAAATCTGTATCAAACGTCCAATATCCCATCTACAACCCATCAAAATGCTTGTTGTCACAAATTTACATATGTCCCAGCCTGTCATAGAACTCAGCTCAAATCAAAACTGTAATAAAATCAGCTCGAAAACTAAGATCAAACCCAAATCAGCAGAGATGACCCAGAATAACTCCCAGCCTGTCATAAGATACCAAAATCATTGGCAACATCACCAGACTGTAATCAAACCAAAACAGAGTAGATGACAGGACAGCCATCTCAATGCTGACCCAAACAGCTTCATGAAACGGCCTATGGAATGCTGCCACACATACACAACTGCGAGCTCCCAGCCTGTCATTAAGCTCAGATCACTGTCCAAGCTCAGCGCAATACAACATCTGGAAGCCTGTCAGGTACTGTCACAGATTATCCTCGTAATGACATATCACAAAATTTGAGCCATAGCTCAAGCTGAAAGCTGTATCAAACGGCTTCCCCAGATACAACCCAGCAAAATGTTTGTTGTCACAAATTACATATGTCCCAGCCTGTCATAGAACTCAACTCAAATCAAAACTGTAATATATATTAACATATCAGCTCGAAAACTATAAGATCAAGCCCAAATCAGCAGAGATGACCCAGGCCTGTCATAAGATACCAAAATGAGGCTCGTTGGCTATCAAACCAAAACAGAGTAGATGACAGGACAGCCATCTCAATGCTGACCCAAAACAGCTTCATGAAACGGCCTATGATAATAGCTGTATGAAGCCTCACTATAGTGAACAGTTATCCTCCAGATTCCGAATTCTAACTGCGTCGCCTCCTTGGATAACTTATCAGCCACCCCATTCCGTTCCCTATAAACATGAGTAAAAGAAATGTGAATAAACTGTTGTTTTATGCGAAGCACCTCCTCCAGAATAGGTAAAAGTATCATCACATGGCACTTTACAGTCTCTTTTGCCCATTCAATAACAAGCATAGAGTCACCAAAAACCTGAAAAGACAAACAACCCTGTTCCAAAGCAAATAAAAGCAGAAGCCTGAGTGTCATTAATTCAGCATAGTTGTTTGTTCCCCTCCCTAAACCAACCGAGAAATGGAAATAATGAGACTCAGATTTGAAAATAACTCCACCCCCACCACAGCTCAATTGCCGATCTTGAGAGGCTCCATCAAAGAATCCCCAAGGGATAGCTTTGTCAATCAATTCATCCCGCACAGGTCTATTCTTGAGAGTCTTCTCAAGTTCCCTGAAATGATGAATAATTGCAACTATTTGTGCCACAACAGATTCCATCGGAATTCTACAGTCTTGAAAAATAATCTTGTTACGAGTGATCCAAATCCCCCAAGCAAATATACAAGGAACAACTCAAAGAGAGTAATGGCCCGTCCACCAACTATGAAAAGCTTGGAGAACAGTATCTCCCTACCACCCCCCAATGAAACCCATCTGCTTACCCACCTCAGTCTATATAGTTTGAGAATACCTACAATGAACAAAAAGATGATGAATTGATTCCTCAGCCTTCTGACACAGCGCACAAAAGCCTGGTCCTTCAAGAAATCTCTTTTGTAATATGTCCCATGTCAGAGCCTTATTTTCCAAAATAGCCCAAAAGAGTAATTTGGCTTTACCCGGGCATTTAAGTTTCCACAGCTGGTTCCACCACCAAACCAATTCTCGGTTATGAGCCATCACATTGAGCTGAATATAACCATATTTAGGAGTATAACATCCTGAAGGATGATAGTCCCAAACCAATTCATTGACCCGATTAGTCAATCTGACATTAGAAACCCTTAGCCTTCTTATATATCCCCCCCAAACCACCTGCAGATCAACATGAATCTCCAGTCGCTGAGCACTGAGCCAACCTTGATGCCATAATGAAGAATTTTCCTGATCCTCAATATCAGCAATAAAAAGATACCATCTTGCTTCCAAGTGTATCCTCAGCTCCTCAAGAAGGATACTATCCCCCCCACATCCTACCCAAGGATCAATCCCAATACGAACCATTCGCCCATTACCAATTCTCCACACCAAACCAGAGCCAACCAAATCAAAATGCTTTACCACTGCTTTCCAGACCACTGAGCAATTTGTCCGTGATTTGTCTACCATCCGAATCCACTCAATGAGAGTCAGAGGAGCAATATATTTATGATACACCACTCAAGTCCAGAGACTCTATGTATGTATAAGTCTCCATGAGACTTTTGCTCCTAATGCCTTTGCAAAAAGGAAAATATTTTTTAACCCCCACCCTCCCAAAGCTTTTGGAACAGCAATTTTCTCCCACCTCACCCACACCAGAGCCCTATGATCACTCTTACCTCTCCACAAAAAAACAAAACATAGTCTGCGAATCTGTTCTAGTATCCCCTTGGGCATCCACGCAAGAGACAACCAGTAGACAGCTATCGCTTCCAAAACAGATTTTACCAGAACCAGTCTCCCAACCCGAGAGAGCCATTTTTGACTCCAGCTTTGCAGTCTTTTTTCCAATTTAATCAATAACCAGAGCCAATCTGCCTTCAGATAAGAATTCGGTTTTAAGAAAAATCCCAGATACTTTATCCCAGCATCCAATTCCATCATTCTAAAAGGTAAACGAAGAGCAATTCTATGTGTCTCCTGCTCAGATAAATTCGAGCATGATATTGTGGATTTTCCTAAATTAACCACCATGCCTGTAGCAGCTTGTAGAAGGGAAAGTCCTTCAAACACCTTATCAATATCCTGCCTCGACCCATTAGTGAAAATCATAATATCGTCAACAAAAAGAAGGTGCGAAATATACAAAACCTGGGAAATGGCAATGCCACGAAACGTCCCTTTTGCTTTTGAAGCCAAAATAAACCGACTGAGACCTTCAGCTACAAGAAGAAACAAAAGGGGAGAAAGAGGACACCCTTGTCGAAGACCCTTACCCGCTTGGAAAAAAGGACTAGCAACTCCATTAATGAGTACTACAAAACTCACTGTACTTATGCAAGCCATAATCCATCTGACAAATTCATAACAGAAGCCCAGATGTGTAAGCAACATCCTAATGTATAGCCAACTGACCCGATCGTAAGCCTTTGAGAGATCAATCTTGATCACAACTCCTTTCTGTTTCTGAAGTTTCAGAGTATGTAGACCTTCCTGAGCAACTCCAATGGCCTCATGAATTTGACGTCCCTCCAGGAACCCAAATTGCTCACTAGAAATATGATGGGACAATACAGATTTGAGTCTCTTTGCAATTACCTTAGAGATGATCTTATATATACAATTGCAAAGTGAAATGGGCCTAAAATCCTCAAAACTTGCAGGTTTATCCTTTTTTGGAATAAGAGCAATAAAAGTAGAATTGAGCGGTCCATGGATGAACCCAGCCTTACGAGATTCCTCAACTACTGACAAGAGATCCTCACCAAAGAAATCAAAGAACCCCAGAAAGAATTCAACAGGCCATCCATCAGGCCCCGAACTTTTATCTTTTTGAAACGAATGAAGCACCAGAGACAACTCCTCCATCGAAACTTCCCCCATCAACATTCTGTTATCCTCCTCATCCACAAAGCGGGGAAAGAGTTGTGCTACCTGAATGACCTCAGCAATATTAGCTCCAGGTTGTGCAGTAAATAAATCCCCAAAATATCTCACACCCATATCAGCCAGCCCATCGAAACTGGACACCTGTTCCCCATCTGCCGAAGACAACTCCCAAATAGAATTGGAAAATTTTCTCCCCTTAGCAAATGCTTGAAAAAAATTGGTATTCTCATCTCCACACTGTAGCCATATTGCTCTACTCTTCAACCTCCACAATTCTTCTCACTCACAGAGAATAACATTCCGTTTCTTTTCCAATGAAAGGAGTGCATCCTTAGCCTGATCATCCAAATATCCCATCCCCTGACTGTGAAGCAAACTGTCAATTGCCAACTCACAGTCCCTCAAGGTCTTATCATCATTCACCCTCTTAGTATGAGCCCAAGAAATAGTAGCCTCCTTTATGCGTTTCATATTTTGGTGAAAATGAACCCCCGCATGCTCCAGAGAGTTTTGTGGACGAGGAGTCCACATCTCCTTAACCAAATCTTGAAAACCCTCTTCCTTCAACCAGCAGGATTTAAATTTGAATGGACTTGAGGGCTTCCTTCGACGACCCCGTAATTCCAAAAATATGGGGCTATGATCAGAAATCCCTCCTGTCCCCACCCACTGCCGAACAAGATCCACCCCAAGAGCCAACGATTCAGCCACCAAGAACCTATCCAATCTCTTAGCTACCCTTTGATCCCTTGCTCTCTTATTTCTCCATGTAGGGACAATCTTGGGCGGGAGTATGTCCAGAAGATCATTCCTCGCAAAAGCTTGAATGAAAAAGTTGGCCAAAACATCCGGAGCGGCTCTAGGCCCCCAGACCTCAAAGGCACCCAGTGTAAGATTAAAGTCTCCCCCCAATATTACATCAGAGCCTTCAAAAAGGTCCAAGTTGAACAAAGAGTCCCAAAAGCTAGCTCTATTCAAATATGGCCCATAGATGTTAAGAATCGTGAGAGTCTTCCCAAGCTTAGCGTCCCACACTACCAACCCCACACCAGAAGATATTCCCCAAGAACAGTCACACCTACAATTTTGAATCTTCCACCCCGAGGCCAGGCCTCCAGAGCAGCCCCTTGCGTCCACAGCCACAAACTTCCAACCAGGAAGCAAAGATTCTAATACCCTAACAACCTCCTCACAACACCCCAAAGTTTCCTGTAGCAGAATTACATCCGGCTGGTTTAACTCCACCAGCCTTCGAAGAGACGATTTTTTGAGGGGACTCGCCAGCCCTCGACAATTAAAGGACATAAATTTCATATGGGTGACCCCGCCTGGGCTTTCACTGCTCTAAGTGCCCATTCAATTGAAGATTGTGTCCCCATCCCTAAATCCACCTTTGCCCGATCTTGAGCTTTGGACAAAAAGGATTTTATGCCTCGGCCTTTCCCCACCATACGCCTAGACAACTCAGGAAGACCTTTCCTCCCCGACCCCTCTACTGATATCTCCCTACTTCTAAGTGCATATCTGATTCCCTCAGAGCTGTTAGATATATTTGTAGAAACAATGGAAGGGGATAAAACACTATCAGTCAACGGCAGCGAACAAGGAACAATAGGACAGTGAAACGCCTGGCTATCCAAAGGATGCGAAGTTGAACCCCCGCCAATATTGGCCTGTACTGAAGTTTTCTTGGAGCCATCCTGAATTGGAGAATCCAAAACACTAACCCCAGCCCTCAGGCTGTCATGAATCGATTNCGAAGTTGACCCCCCGCCAATATTGGCCTGTACTGAAGTTTTCTTGGAGCCATCCTGAATTGGAGAATCCAAAACACTAACCCCAGCCCTCAGGCTGTCATGAATCGATTCCCCAGTGACCTTTATGCCTTTGTCCACCTTGCACAAAGTCATGACAACAGAAGAAAGGAGTTCGCTGGAAGCAGTCTGAACCACTGGTACTGAATCCACCACATCCAATGGCCCAGTATTCCTTGCCCCCACAGCAACAGGAACCCCCACCTCCTTAGGAGCAACTAACCCATCAATATCTTCTCCTATCAGTGATTTTCTGGTCTTAAATGGATGCGGACAGCTGGCCACCAAATGTCCACATGAATGACATCTATGACACCTAAACGGCACACCCACATAGTCGAGAATTTGCACAAAGTCCCTGTCCTTATACTGTACATTTATCTCAGCAGACAGTCCCAGGTGCAGATCGATCTTTACCAAGATTTTGGCCACAGTAAACTTACCAGTCTCCATAAAGGATAAATCAACACATACATAATCACCCAGAAAATTCCCAATTTCAGCAAATCGATGTTCATTCCATAAGTGCATGGGAAAACCTAGCAGTTTTACCCACAGAGGCTCCTTGTTTATCTTTTCCGTTTTTTAATCAAAAATGGTGTCCATCTTTTCAAGACAATAGGAACCCCCTGCATAGACCACTGCCTCCTCAGGACAGCATCAACCTCCCCTTTATTGTGCATGATGAAAGAAAACCACCCTTTTGACAATATCCAGACTTCAGGTGCTGTATCCAGCAAATGTTTCCACTGCTCTGCCGCCCACCTCCGGAGAAAACCAATACCAAAGCGTCTGCCACGGACATGCCCAACCACTGCAGTTAAGGACAAATCCTTTGCCTCTTCCATCAAAACATCAACCCCCAATACCAACTTGTCCCTACGCTTCCTATCTTTAACAGCCTTTGGACCTTTTCGCAATCCCACCTTTGTTGACCCCCCTTGCTTGGGTGCTAAAGAAGGTTCTGCCTCAAATAACCGGTCTTGACTGCCCAGAACATCCACCTTCTGATCAACTGGGAGCTCTGATGAAATTGCAGGGAAGCTTGCAAATAATTCATTTGAACCTAACAACCCCACATTGTCCATGGGCCCAGAGTTGACCCCTGTCCCCCTCCCTGACAGCAGAGATCCAGACAGCGACCCCTGCCGACCCAAAACACCAGAAAAATTGCCTGCAACGAAAATACCGCTTTCATTGACACCATCCAATGAGTAATCCACCTCCTCCTCCATACCTCCCCACCGGACCACCCCAAAACCAGTCCTAATGCGAGGCACCAGGGGCAGCTCCACACCTTCAGAAATGAGAGCCAAGAAGAGAGCCAAGCCAATCTAGCATCAACACTAGCAATCCCACGCCAAGGACATCCTGCAATCAATTAACCAAGATCTTCTAGAGCTCCTTCACTCAGGCAAAACCTCCTTCACAGAGATACAAGGAGATCAACAGAGAGTCGATCCAGTCTTAACGAGCCAGTCAAATCCGCTTGAAGCAAAGTTGCTTTAAAGATCTGTAATTCTCAAATTCAAGATATCTCCAGAATGCAAAGGAAATACCACAATACATCCCAGTGAGACGCGATCTACATCCTCCTGACAAAGCAGATCTTCAACACCAGAGAATACTCCCCTCTTGAATTTCAACCCACCAAAGAGGATGTCAATCGTCAGAATTCTTCTTGGAGGGAACACGGCGCAGAAAACTCAAAGACACTCAAGCTCCCAGCAAACCAGAGATTGGAGAGCCAGATCTCTTCCTCCAACGACCGATCCACCTGCTAATCACCAGCAAGGGAGAACCAGAGGGTTCAACACTGTTCAAGAATTTGTAAAAAGTTCTTGAAGCCAAAACGATCCGGATCTGTTCCTCCGCCTGAGAACCCCTTCCCCCGATCACACTATTAACTAGCAGAGGGAGAAGTACAAACCCAAACCAAACAATCTTTATCCTTAGTCGATCCTAGGTTCCAATCAGCCAATGCTAGGAGACTAGTTGAAAAACCTATCCGTCAGAACTTCTTGGAGATCATCTTACAATGTATTTTTTCTTGGAGCAATTCTAGAGGTTCGAGAATGATGTAGCAGTCTCCATTCTCCACGAACTGTGATTTTCTTGCAACCTACGGCCTCCAATGAACCCAATCAAACCAGCAAAAACTCAGCTCAGACTCAAAATCTTCTTGGAGCGAAAAAAACCAACTTGTCATTTCATGATTAATTAGTTTTTAAAAACACTATGTTATATTGAACATATACATGATATATTATATCTACAATCTCATTAAATTAAATGTAATATTACAAAATTTTCAATTTATAAATAATAATAATTCATTTATCTTTAGTGAATGATGTGGTGGTATGGAATTTGACATGTTTTGTTACCCATTCAAATTTATCTAAACAAACTATGTAGCATCACATGTTACATGTTTCATATTTAATAATTCAGCAAGGAAACTTTTCAAATACAATTTTTTGTGATGATCGAGACCATTAGTGAGTTATTTTATTGAGAAATTTATGGATATTCTCTTGCTTTTAACTCCATCCTCTCTCTAAGTTGATAACCAAAAGGACACACTTGATTTTCTTTTTCTTTTCCTTCTATCAAACAAAGACGATGTTGATTTTCTTTTTCTTTTATATTTTGTATTAGATTATATTTTCTATTTTGTCTTAGATTTTGTATCATTCTTATTTCATGTTTTTCTTCATTTTTATTTTTTTGTGTTCTTATTATTAAGCAATCATTTTCTTTTATTATTCTTGGTCGAATTGAAAGACCAAAAAGACAGTATTGAATTCTTCCTTCTACTCTTTCTCTTCTTCTTCTCAATGGACTCCTTCTTCTATGCATTCCAATCCTCAATTGTAGTTATTTCCCTTCTCTTTCTCTTTCTTCTAATGGAATAATATTTCTATGCATTCTAGTCCTCGCTTGTTGAACTTCTCTTTTTCCCAATTGTTTGTCTTCTCTTTCTATTTATTCCATTTTCATTGGACCCCTAATTTTACACATTCTAATCCTCACTCGTAGTCCTTTCCTTTCTCTTTCTCTTTCTTCAAATTCCAATTCTTCTCTTTTTCTCTCTTCTAACTCCTATTCTTCTCTTTTTCTCTCTTCGAATTCCTCTTATTCTCTGTTTCTCTCTTTGAATTCCTCTTCTTCTCTTAGTATCTCTTCGAATTCCTATTCTTCTCTTAGTCTCTCTTCTAATTCCTCTTCTTCTCTTTGTCTTTCTTCCAATCCCTCTTCTTCTCTTTCTCTTTCTTCCAATTCCTCTTCTTCTCTTACCCGTGATAGTTAGACCATTTCAATTTCCTTTATATTTATATTCATATCCATTATCTTATTGATGCTTTGATCTCTTAGATTTGATTAGCTAAGGAAACGTCTGTACTGTAAGATTAAAAAGCATGCAGATGGTGGCCTTTATATATGACATGGCCTTTAAGTCCTCTTGGTTTTCATCTCAGGAATTGTTGGCTTAGTGGCATTGTTGACTTCCCCTTAATGGGCAGAAACCCCCCATCATGTCGGGTCATTGCGCCTGAGGTTGGTGTTTGGTGCTTCTTGGTTGACTCCATTTGGACACATGGCTAATAGGATCCTAGCCACACTAATGTTTATGCTTTGTATAAGGTAATTTCGGGTGTAAGTTTTGTCATACTCGTTTTAGAACACCTCATTTATGACCACTTCGACCTATTGTTTCATGTGTAAATACTCATCTTTCCTCAAGCAAGCCAATTTATGATGGCGTTATCCTTTTGAAGAGGTAAAGACATCTAAAGGAGCGTGGTGAGGGAAAAAGCATATTGTTGGGGTTAGTTGGGGCATGAAACCCTCCTCCCAATATCAATAATTCATCAAGTTGCAACAATTCACCATTTTTACTATTACTTTATGTCGTATGAGGTTTAGTCCCTAGCTTGTGGGTAACAATCCCTATAAATTCATTGAAAAAATATTTTAAGTTATTTGAGGTAGGTCGACATAGATGAGTGAAAAGGTATGTGTTCTTTAATATGCATGTCTTCTCACACATATAAATAAGACACTCCCCATTCATTTATAACACAAGATCATGGGATTAGATAAAATCATTTATCTTTTTCTTCTTGTCTATTTTGGCTAAGTGGTGCACGCCTCTCTTCTTGGAATATTGAAGTTCCAACATGGAGAATTTTTGGTGAATGAAGGTTTTACTTTATCTTGTAAGGCTTTTCTAAGGGGAATAATTCTTGAGAGGGTTACTCTTTTCTTCTTTCTTATTTTGTGGAAAGATATATGATTCCCTTACCTTGCACTATCAAAGACATCTAAGGTAAGATTTAATTAGAGCTTTATGCATGATAACATTGTATTGTAAGTGAGACATCCCTTCTTGGAGGGTCTCTCTTGTTAGGATTTTGGCACATCTCTTTGCCCTAATTGGGTCAAGACCAACACAACCTACAGTTTCTTGGTTTTGCCCTAATTCATCAAAATTGGATGGTCAATTCTTGAGAGGAATACTAACCACAATTCCTTGGTGGCATTGAAGGGAATAAACTTATGTCTTATTCCATCATCTTCACTCAGTATCTCTTATTTTCAAATTTGTGTACTATATATTGCAAAAAATGCCAAAAAAAATATTATGAAAATCCATAAAAAATTGTATTTTTGCAAAAATCCAAAAATATTTATTTTATTCCATAGATATTTAATTATGATTTTTTGAAGTAGTTAATTGCATCAACAAATTTAAGATCTAGATAAAATATCAAAAAAAATCATAAAAGTTGAAAATATTTACAAAAAAGGTGATTTTTTTAGCACTAAACCTCCCTAAAGGAGGTGACATCATCTTAGGGTTAGGTGACATCAACCCTTAAGTTGATTTTAGATCTATTTGAAGTGTTATTGTAGGTCCATCTCAAATAGAAAATCAAGTTTGTGTCAAATTCTAGGTTACCTAGGAAGACCTTGGGGGGACTTGAAGTCGAGAATCATTTGGATTCACCTTGAATACATTAAATCATAGACCTTAAGTTTAAATCAACATTGAAACATTATTTTTATCCATCAAAAGACGGGGGGGGTGGGTAGGGGGATTGATTTTGCTTTCCATGTTGGTTCCAAGGAAGTAAGTGGACCTAATGATTTTGACGATTCGTTAAAGTGATATATCATGTTTTATATTGTTGGTTTTTATTGCAGAAAATAACATTAACATATGATACATTCATAATTTCCCTTAACCTTCACATTTAAAAGGTTAGGAGCAATTGGTTCCACACATCTCTGTTGGGCCCACAAATCATGTTTGGGTCCCACATATTCCATTTGGGTCCACTTACCTCTAATTGCGGAAGAGTGCCACTTTTTTAGGTAACAATTACAAGTCCCGATGAAATAGGAAGGATACATGACCCATCAACATCTAAACAAATTTTATCATTTAATATGTAATTATTGGTTAACAATAAATCACTTTACTGAGCAATTATTTTTCAAATCCATCCTAGGGCAAAGAATAATTAGGTTGATATCAAGTGGTTGTGGGATGGAGTGTTATCCTTTCCACCTAGGTTCTATTTGATTAAGTGACACAATGAGTTCATAATGATATGTTTTTGTATTCTCTTCAAACATTGTCGAAAAATTCATGATAGGGGAAGGAATAATTTTTGTTTCCATCAAAATACACATTCCAAGAAAACCTATTGGGTACTCTCCCCCTCCCTATTTCTAGGATGGCACCCAAGGTTAATTGTATTATACAAAATCTCGAGGATTTGTCAACATAGGTATCAAGGCCATTAAAACAATATACTCATTGAACACTCAATATGTCACTTACCGAAATTGAACCTGGGTGGGGAGGATAAATAAAAATAAAATGCAAGGTAAAAAAAAATATCTAAAAAAATGTCGGGTAAGACCTTTACATGGTATTATGATATGATATGTGGTAGGATAAAAGTGGGGTTGAAGAATTACATAAATCGTCCACATATGATGTGCATCCACGAATTATGAATTCTATATCACTCAAATCTTTATTTATGTATCACCTAAATCTCAAGATAGAAAACTCGTCCATGAATTTTGTATTCTATATCACTCAAATATTTATTTTTATATCCCCCAATCTCATTTGCTTTAGTTTCTCCTAGGACCGACTATAAGAGCATATTAGTCAATTCTAAGTTGTAAAGTTAACATATTTTATACCTTAATTACTTATTTCTAGTTGAAACATCCAATCCATATCTTCCATTCCAAGGAACTAATTGTTGCATAAATGGCATCATGAGACTTTTCCTCCTCCTCTACTATGGAAGTGCATTCATACATACAATATATTTGCGGAATCTACAAAGAGAGTGTTTTATTGCATTTTTAAATCCAAATGAGCTTCTAATAGTTATCCATTATACTTAAATACACTATATTATATAGAACATATACATGATATATAATATCTACAATCTCATTAAATTAAATGTAATATTATAAAATTTTCAATTTATAAATAATAATAATTCATTTATCTTTAGTGAATGATGTGGTGGTATGCCATTTGACATGTTTCGTTACCCTTTCAAATATATCTTAACAAGCTATGTAGAATCACAAGTTACCTATTGCATATTGAATAATTAAGCAAGGCAACTTTTCAAATACAATTTTCCGTGATGATTGAGACCGTTAGTGAGGTTAGTGAGTTATTTTATTGAGAAAGATATGGATAATTTATTGCTTGTAAATCTATCCTCTTTTTAAGTTTAAAGGACACACTTGATTTTCTTCTTCTTTTTCTTCTATCAAACAAAGACGATGTTGATTTTCTTTTTCTTCTATATTTTGTATTAGATTATATATTCTATTTTGTCTTAGATTTTGTATCATTTTTATTTCAAGTTTTTCTTAATGTTTATTTTATCGTGTTCTTATTATTAAGAAATCATTTTCTTTTATGATTCTTGGTCGAATTGAAATACCAGAAGGACAAGATTGAATCCTTCCTCCTACTCTTCCTCTTCTTTGTCTCAATGGACTCCTACTTCTATGCATTCCAATCCTCAATTGTAGTTCTTTTCCTTCTCTTTATCTTTATTCTAATGGACTAATATTTATATGCATTTTAGTCCTCGCTTGTTGAACTTCTCTTTTTTCCAATTGCTCGTCTTCTCTTTCTATTTCTTCCATTTTCATTAGACCCCTACTTTTACACATTATAATCCTCACTTGTAATCTTTTCCTTTATCTTTCTCTTTCTTTAAATTCCAATTCTTCTCTTTTTCTCTCTTCGAATTCCTCTTCTTCTCTTAGTCTCTCTTCAAATTCTTCTTCTTCTCTTAGTCTCTCTTCTAATCCCTCTTCTTATCTTTGTATTTCTTCCAATCCCTCTTCTTCTCTTTCTCTTTCTTCCAATTCTTCTTCTTCTCTTAAACGTGATAGTTCGACCATTTCAATTTCCTTTATATTTAAATTCATATTCATTTTCTTATCGATGCTTTGATCTCTTAGATTTAATTAGCTAAGGAAAAGTATATAGTGTAAGATTAAAGGTATGTAGATGGTGGCCTTTATATATGACATGGCCTTTAAGTCCTCTTGGTTTTCATCCCATGAAGTGTTGGCTTAGTGGCATTGTTGACTGCCCCTTGATGGGAGGAATTCCCCCATCATGTCGGCTCATTGCGCTCAGGGTTGGTGTTTGGTGACTCCATTTGGAAACATGGCTTAGGGGATCCTAGCCACACTAATGTTTATTCTTTGTAGAAGGTGATTTCGGGTGTAAGGGTTGTCATAGTCATTTTAGAGCACCTCATTTATGACCACTTCGACATTTTTTTTCATGTGTAAACACTCCTCTTGCCTCAAGAAATTCAATTTATGATGGTGTTATCCTTTTGAAGAGGTCAAGACATCTAAAGAAGGAGGGTGGTGAGGGAAAAAGCATATTGTTGGGGTTAGTTGGGGCATAAAACCCTACTCCCAAGATCAATAATTCATAAAGTTGCAACAATTCACCATTTTTACTATTACTTTATATCTTATGAGGTTTAGTCCCTATCTTGTGGGTGACAATCCCCATAAATTCATTGAAAAAATATTTAAGTTATTTGAGGTAGGTCGACCTAGAGGAGTGAAAAGGTATGTGTTTTTAAGATGCATGCCTTGTCACACATATAAATAATACACTCCACATTCATTGATAACACACGATCATGGGATTAGATAAAATCATTTCTCTTTTTCTTCTTGTCTATGGTGACTAAGTGGTGCACGCCTATCTTCTTGGAATATTGAAGTGCCAACATGGATATTTTTTGGTGAATGGAGGTTTTACTTTATCTTGCAAGGCTTGTCTAAGAGGAATAATTCTTGAGAGGGTTACTCTTTTCTTATTTCTTCTTTTGTGGAAATATATATGGTTCCCTTGTCTTGCAGTATCAGAGACATCTAAGGTAAGAGTTAATTAGAGTTTTTATGCATTATAACATTATATTGTAAGAGAGACATCCCTTCTTGGAGGGTCTCTCTTGTTAGAATTTTGGCACCTCTATTTTCCCTAATTGGGTCAAGATAAACACAACCTACTGTAATGTCCCAATGCAAAAATTCCCAATAAAGGCAGAATTTTGGAAAAATTGTCTTGAGTAGTTTTAACCAAGGGGGATTTGAATGACTCAAGAGGGTCCTGAATTTGGTAGGGACTGATGTGGGGAGTATTAGGACTATTAAAGTGACTCTATGATAGTTTTATTATAGGTCATAGACATATTCAACTCTATTTGGGAATGAAGGAAAAAGGGACAAAATTACTAGCAATGTATGATGTAATTCCCCCTAGGGTATGGGTAGAAATGGCTCTCCAACTCCTATTTGAACCTCCCAAATTTGACAAAAGAGTATGGGTACTGTAATTATACTTCATTTACTATAATTTTATGTGGTTAAGAGTTCTGCAACTGATTTTTAAATCTTCATATAGGAATGCACAATTTTAGTGATATTTGCTTAAGGGAAATGACACATAAAAGCTCAACTTCGGCTCATAAATGGTGCATCTAATGGTTCAGAACATAGCAATATGAATGTATAACATTGAAATAATTTCAATATCTCACTAAAAACACATAAATTTGTTCCAAGTCGCAATATACATCAGATACACAATATCCATTGAAAGGGAAAAACATCACATGGAAACTAGTCACAATAAAGCTTGGAAATGTGGAAATTTGCACATGTATTTCTTCTGATTTTGAATTGCAAAGGATATGAGAGACATATTAAAGAGCCATGAATCCAGAAAATATTACATGAAAATACCAGAAAATATTACATATTACATATTGCAAAAAATACCAGAAAATATATTATGAAAATCCCTAAAAAAATTATATTTTTGCAAAAATCCAAAAATGTTTATTTTATTCCCTAGTTATTTAATTATGATTGTTTGAAGTAGTTAATTGCATCAATAAATTTAAGATCTAGGCAAAATATCCAAAAAAAAATAAAAGTTGAAAATATTTAAAAAAAATAGTGATTTTTTTGGTGCTAAACTCCCCTAAAGGAGGTGGCATAATCCTAGGGTTATGTGACATCGTCCCTTAAGTTGATTTTAGATCTAGTTGAAGTGTTATTGCATATTTGATAATTAAGCCATGCAACTTTTCAAATACAAATTTATGTGATGATAGAGACCATTAGTGGGTTATTTTATTGGGAAAGATATGGATAATCTCTTGCTTGTAAAACTATCCTCTCTCTAAGTTGATAACCAAAAGGACACACTTGATTTTCTTTTTCTTGTCCTTCTATCAAACAAAGACGATGTTGATTTTCTTTTTTTTCTATAGTTTGTATCTTTCACGTTTTTCTTCATTTTTATTTTGTCCTGTCCTTATTATTAAGCAATCATTTTCTCTTATCATTCTTGGTTGAATTGGAAGACCAAAAGGACAATATTTAATTCTTCCTTCTACTCTTCCTCTTCTTCGTCTCAATGGACTCCTACTTCTATGCATTTCAATCCTCAATTGTAGTTCTTTTCCTTCTCTTTCTCGTTCTTCTAATGGACTAATATTTCTATGCATTCTAGTCCTAGTATGTTGAACTTTTTTTTTTCCAATTGCTCGTCTTCTCTTTCTATTTCTTCCATTTTCATTGAACCCCTACTTTTACACATTCTAATCCTCACTTGTAGTCTTTTCCTTTCTCTTTCTCTTTTTTCTAATTCCGCTTCTTCTCTTTTTCTCTCTTTGAATTCTTCTTCTTCTCTTTTTCTCTCTTGGAATTCCTCTTCTTCTCTTAGTCTCTCTTCGAATTCTTCTTCTTCTCTTTGTCTTTCTTCCAATTCCTCTTCTTCTCTTACTCGTGATAGTTCGACCATTTCAAATTCCTTTATATTTATATTCATATTCATTTGCTTATAGCTGCTCGGATCTCTTAGATTTGATTAGCAAAGGCAAAGTCTATAGCGTATGATTAAAAAGCATGCAGATGGTGGCCTTTATACATGGCATGCAACCCATAACACATCCATTTAAATGATTTAGTCAGTTTCAAATTCTCTCCCGCATTGTTTTAATTATTCGCTGCATCTTAAAACACGTGAAGGTTCATTAAAGTCGATAGACTTTATAAAGTGACAATTGTAAAAGTAATCAATATGAAGGAATTACAAGTTTAACATTCGCCATGTTGCAGATTCGATCCAATCAGCTTCTATATCGCGACAAACTCTCATTAAAAACAGCTCTGGAAGTGCTGAAAGTGGGCATGGACCTTAGGATCGGCATCAGAAGGTATTATTTATATGAAGCAAGGTATTATTTATATTTATTACACCGTACGTTTAGATTTCATTTCATTACACCGTATATTTATTACACCGTAAGTTTTAATATAATAAAAAAACTGAATCAAACACTAGACCTGTTGTCATAAAAATAGCCATTTTGGACACAAGTTTTAATACAGAGTCGGTGATGTGATATATTTTTCCATTCAAATTGATAACCATTTTGTGGGAGGGTCAAAATTTGTAATAACCAGTTCATGGTTTTTGCTTTTTTATTTGGCACATTCATTTTCTTTTGGTTATAAATAGATAAGAAGAAACCACTTTCAACTTCATACTATTTAAAAACCTTTTTTGCTCATGAATAAAAGTAATTGTTTCAACCAATTACTAAGATTACAAGAATAATAATATGTTACTAAGTTTAACATATATATAATATAAATCATTAATTTTCAAAAAAAATATGGCTCCCATAAGAAAAAGCATGTTTCCATGCCTTTGTCAATCACAAGTGCTAATCTAGCTCAATATCAAAATAACAACAACAATTCAGGTTTAAGAAAAAACACAAAAGAGTTTCATTAAAAAAAAATTAAATTAGTGTCAAATTTATTAAAAAAATTGAAAATAACATCTTAACAAAATTAGTAGCTCCACTATGGCACCGAGAGGAGAGCACTTTCAATTTCTAAAGAAATGGGGAGAGCACTTTCAATCTCTAGAGAAATGGGTATCTAAATTCAGCATGTGTGCTTCTAACTTCTAAAGCCCGTGACCTAAAAGCAAGTGTGTATCCTTTGAAATTTCAGACACACTTAAAATAAAATAAAATAGAAAATAGAAAATTTAAAACCAATATAGATCCATGCGAAACCTTGATCAATCAAGCAAGAGAGGATCAAATTTCTCCATGTGTAAATTTAGTCTTGGCATGTAAAAAAATTGAAGGTACAAAAATTTACACATGAAGGAATTGGATCCCTCTTCTATGCTCGTTGGGCCCAAGAGGCCCATTCTACAACCTAGTAGGGGAGATATGTGTATCATTTATAAATAAATAAAATATTATAAAATATATATATATATATATACACACACACACAAACTACATAAATAAAACCACAAACCTTGCATTACACGCTTCCCCAACATTTCCATTCTAAAAAGGGGTTTTCAACTAGAGAGATTGATCCCTCTTGGCACTTGATAGATCCTCTTTTAAGATAGATCTATGCCGTAGCAAAACTCCAACAATTATTTACCAAGTTTACAAGAGCTTGAGTATAGGGGTGTTATAATTAGAAGCACATAATAAACATAATGATTAAACCAAGCACACCCATAATGACAAAGAAGATTTATCGTGGAAACTTTTAAGTAGGATTCTTAACAAGCAATACAATGGGGCATTACCATGGGCCACCTAATACCATGGGCCCAAAAAACCATGAATTTTAGATGTATTTGAATCTCTAACCTAGTCAAGTTTACGTAACAAAGGGAGACAAGGAGACCATGATTTGCATTTTACTCTATGAATCATAATGGAGTTGTATAGTGGGGAGGTAGGTGCGCGGTGTAAGTTTTAAACCTATGCAAAGAAGCAAAGCATACAGGTTCTTTTAAGCAAAATAGAGATCACAACACATCATTCACACATAAACACAGAGATTTACCCTGGAAACCCTTAACCGGGAAAACCAGAAAACCTTGGAGCCACACCTCCTATTTTCTCTTCATTACATTATGAAATCCTCACAATACAAAATATAGGTATTCAGGTATTCCGCAACATCCAAATACCCTAATCTGTTAACCTGGATTAGAAAAAGACTCCAATCCCTTAACCGGGATTAAGTTACATATTTTTAGACAAATTCTAAAAATAGCCACAAACAGCTATAAATAGCCAAAAATTTTGCACGGCCTGTTTCTGTCGAAGGTGATTTTGGGATCGTCGAGCTGCAGCGCTGACATGCGCACCTCCCCTCCATACGCACATGCAAAGAATATAGCATGTACCCAACATAGGGGGGATTATCTTTGATCCTGGTGGAAACACAGTGAACTTTTATGCTTGGGGACTCAGACAAAGATCTAACAATGAAACGGAATGGCTCGCGCTTCTTCTTGGCTTGGAACTAGTAGGGAATTCTAATATCCCAAAATTGTTCGAAGGATTGACCAGCGACGCAAAGAGAAGCCGAGGTAGATTGCTTCAATTTGGAACCCAACATCCCCAATACTCTTCCTCAATGCTCCTGTGGGCTCGAAATAACAGAACTTTGTCTCCAATGGCGAATAATTAAGGAAACTCGAACATTAATGAGATCAAATCCACTTTGGAACATATTAAAATCCATCTCCGCGGGGTTTATGAAATGGTGGGTTTTGGCATTCAGGAGAACATGGAGGTTCCGTCTGATGTTAAATTCTTAACAAACCAAATGGTCTGCCATGATTCAAGGATTGATGACAATGACCGCAACCCGAGAGAGTTGATGGGCACCATGGATTTTATTAAAGAGGAGGTTTTGAAAATCATCAACATCAATGCAGCCACTACCAGGAATACCAGGACCAAGGCAACCACCCAATGGAGGAAACTTCGGTCATAAATCCTGCTCACGGGATTGAAGGCAAGAAAAAGTAGAAGCACCAGTTATGTTTTTATTTATATGTATTTATGCATTTTGTTTAACAAACAGTTTGTAAGAATCAACCCTTCAATGGGTTTGAAATATCTTAGAAAGCATCTCAGGATATCTAAAAACTCTTATATTAGCATATGCATCATAGTTTTAATCCTCCTTCAGGAGAGCCTGAAACCTTGGTTTCAATTTTGTATGTATGGTTGTATACAACCTTTTTTTTACTCAATACAACATTTCTCTAGTTTTTGTTTAAAAATAATAATAATAATAATGGAGTTGTACGCACACACACAAATACATACATATATATGTGTGTGTGTGTGTGTGTGTGATATATATACACAACAACATACATATATATACACAACATACATATATGTACATATATATATACATAGATAGATACATATATATATGTATGTATACATATATATATGTATACCTCTCTATACATATATATATGTATACCTATATATATATATATATATGGACTTGCCAAATATAGATATTAATGACATGTTAAAATAGTGATCAACATCAATGCAGCCACTACTAGGAAAACTCGAACCAAGGCGACCACCCAATGGAGGAAACTTCAGTCATAAATCATGCTTGTGGGCTTGAAGGAAAGAAAAAGTAGAAGCACCAGTTATATTTTTATTTAGATGTATTTATGCATTTTGTTTAACAAACAGTTTGTAAGAATCAACCCTTCAATGGGTTTGAAATATTTCAAAAAGCATCTCAGGATATCTAAAAACTCTTATATTGGCATAGGCATCATAGTTTTAATCCTCCTTCCTAAAACCTTGGTTTCAATTTTGTATGTATGGTTGTATACAACCTTTTTTTTTACTCAATACAACATTTCTCTAGTTTTGTTTAAAAATAATAATAATAATAATAATAATAATGGAGTTGTACACACACAAATATATGTGTGTGTGTGTGTGTGTGCGTGCTATGTATATACACACAACAACATACATACATACATATATATATATATATATATATATGTGTGTGTGTGTGTGTGTGTGTGTGTGTGTGGACTTGCCAAATATAGATATTAATGACATGTTAAAATAAAATTGCATTTCAAAATTATGAGTGAAATTAAAATTCATTAATTTTATGAAGTGGCAGTGTTTTGAAGTGTAAAATGGAAAATGATGGCTATTTATCGGTCAAATTTCAACATAAATCCCCATTGAAAGCTAAATGACCTCCATAATCTTCAATCGAATGAAAATGTTTCAATCAAGTGGAAAAGTTTCAATTTATGTTTTACATATATCTACTCATACACATATATTAACAAGCCTTTTAATAAAAATTAGAATTTTTAACACTGTTTTGACGAGTAAAATGTCTCAATATGTCATGAGAGGCATATGCCCATCAAATTCCAACCTTGATCCTGGCCATCAACCATGTCAATCATTATCATATTACGTCCATCAACCAAGGAAAAGATCTCGGCCACGGTTGGAATTTGACGAGAAAAACACCCATCACATTGCATTTTTCCCGTCAAATACTGTTAATTTTTTTATAAATAGTCTCACCTAATTTACGTAATGGGTAAACAATTTTCTTGAACCTATTTGTGATGTTTGATTAATTTCTTAAATCGTCATAGTTTTTAATAGCTCGATGGATATACCCAATTTACTAAGGAACTTTTCTATATGAAAAATTGAGAAATGATTAATAGGTGACATGATCCTCTGTGTATATTCGACAAAATGGGAAAACTGTAAACATTGAGAATTAAGTGTACCCTTTCAGGAGGGAAAGTGTGCCCATAACGATATCGTATTTGAAATCGCTCAACCTAATGAATTGAAAAAGGGTTGCTTATAATTAAGAAATCTAACGCATCGAAAGTTGCTCAACTGGACCTTACCCTCTATATATATGAGAAATGTGGGTATTCAATCGAAGTCGGTTTTCAATCAGAGTAAACTTTCTACCCTATCATTTGCACCGATTAGACGACCAGCAACGCGTGATGTGAAAGCTAACGCGAGTCAAGTCATTCGATCAATGCAAATGGTCGGGTAGAAAGGTTACTCCTTTTCAATCTATTTAATGTTGCGAGGTTGAGAGGGTCAGTAATTGCATGATTTCCCGGTTGGAGAAATAGAACATCTCTGCGCCCACCTTAAATATATAAATAGTCTCTTTATGAAAATGAACATCAATGCACTTCTCAAAATGTTATGATTGTGGAAACCCTCTATTAGTGCAAGAGGCAAAATTAAGTTTTGGAGGCAAAATGCTCTATTCTAAGGAACATGGTCCATAAGCTTAGTAAGGGTTTCATCTCTGGAGCTTCAAATTTTAGAATGTCTATGGATTAATATGTCCCCAACAAACTTGGAGAAGAAGAAATAATTCATTAGATGTTAAATTATGGGTTAATATGTCCCCAACAAACTTGGAGAAGAAGAAACAATTCATTAGATGTTAAATGACATAAAATTGGAGAAACATAAATCATAGCTGACCAAGGTCGATCAAGATGAGGCTCATGATTAACATGCTTTTTACTAGTCTTGCATTATGTTATGCTATGTTAAATAGTTTTGATATTAGGGATCTTTTAACGTTTATGTTAATAGAAATCCTATGTGAAGGTGTTGGGCAATAGGGCAGACCCGAGTTTAAACCTTTTGCTTCGCACCAACAAAAGACCCACAGTGTTGGCCCTTTCGACAACAACCTGCAAGCAGGTTGCAGTCTCACCCGAAACATCTATGGGGTGCCGCAGAATCAGGTTTCTGCAAGAAGAAGAGGGATATTACTGTACCTTTAGCCTTTAACAACTTGGAATTAATTAGCACAGAGCTTCAACATGCACACATATAACTTCGCAAATAAATAAATAAACAGTGACTTGCTTAACCCGTTACTGGGAATTCACAGCGAAGCTATTTATCAGCAGTGATCTTATTTATCAGATATATCTAGTTATTAATGCATAAAAGATAAACATAAATAGAAATAACACAAGAACCACAACACCAAATATAACGTGGTTCACCCCCAGTGTAGGGGTTATGTCCACAGAACTGTGTTTTATTCAACTTGCTACAAAATCACAGTTCTGATCTGCGCACTCAGCTGCAGATCCCTTCAAGTCCTTAAAGCCGCGCACACAGCAGCAGGCCCCTGTGCACACAGCTGCAAGTCTTTTTATCCTCTTACAAAAACCCTCTGTGCACACAACTGCAGAGGTCGTCCACGCACACAGCTGGGACTTAAACCTTTTCTTACAAAATAACCTTAGCTTCGCCTTAATTCTTCTTACATCATAAAACCTAACCTTACTTATTTACATGAGTGTCTATTTATACAGCGCACTATTTACAAAAACATGGATTCAAACCATGGGTACCCCGAACCCTAACCCTGGACTTTAACCATGGATTTATTACAAAAAGGGACTTTGACTTACCCCGACACCCCTAAGACTATTTTGAGCCGTAAATCCGCTTACAACTTCCTCAAAAACCGTGGAGTTACCAAAACTAAAGGCTCTTAAAGTACACGTCCCAACAGGCCCCTAAGACTCACTAGTGGCCCGTCCCGGGACACACTGCTAGTCCTCTGTCGGGCGCAGCTTCTTTGCAAAGGCAGCGAACTGAGTGTTTAGACTATGCATGATGTCATCAGCTACTTTCTCATTTTCCACTAACTCCTGTAGTACGGCGGGTGACACTTCGACGGCCTTCTCCTGTGCGAATACACCATATTCCTGTAGGATTTTGAACTAGCTATCCACAGCGGTAGTTAATTCCCAAGCCTCACTAACCAGTGGATGGATGGAGTCTTCTAACTCAGTTACTTTCACCCTGTATGATTCAATTTCCTGCTGGAGTTCCTTGCTGCGCTTTACTCTAAGCATTTTCTCTATGGGTGGGAGGGTCTTGATTTCAACTTTTACGGTCTCCAGCTCTGCCTGTCGCTGCTTGATGGTTTCTTGCAGCTGGCCTATTTCTGGATTTTCCTGAAGGGTTGTCCAGGCCTCTAGACTGTCTCCAAGTAGCTTCACTGTACTTCCCACAATATCTGAAATCTTTGCGGCGGATGCCTGAATGTCTGCGCGACGCTGCTCTTTGACCTCAGGCGGACTTTCTGGACAGATACAGAGTTGAAGCTCCGCGATCTGGCTCTCATGCTCTACTTTGAGCTTCTCAATTTCACTACGTGACTGCTGCGCATAATCTTTCAGCCTAGCCAGTCTTTGCTCTGGTTCTTCCAACAGCTGCACGTCGAAGTCAGGGAGACTTCGACATGCTTCATCCAACACTCGGACCAATGTAATCCTCTTACATTCGACGTCCCTCTTTCGCTGTTCTGCTGCTTCCAGCTACGCTGCGAGACTATCACTCTGCTTCCTGGTGTTGTCTAAATGAAGTTGGGAATAATGATCTCGGGCCTGAATTTCCTTTGCTATAGCGGACTGGCAGAGATACAGTTCTGTCATGGACATTTTGGTGTAATCAATTCCCACTCGCATGGTCATTTCTGCGCGAGACGCTACATCAGTTGTGATAAGGGCAGCAGCGGATATTTGGCCCTTTTTTTCTCGATCTGGCCATTTCCTTAGGTCTGGCTGCACGCTTACGGGTGCGCTGCTTTCTGCAAGGCCAGTCGCAGATTTTTCTGCTAGTTGCCTGAGTTTCGACACATGCTTTGCTACACCAGAGATAGCATCGAGATGCAGAGCTCCAAATTCTGACCATTTCTTAGTAAGAACTTCTGTAGACTTCGACAAGGCTTCATCAAGCTCTTCACCTGTCAAGCTGGGTGTCTCATCAATGTTCTTACCTTTTGACGCCTTGGCTTTTTTTCGGGACCGCGGTTTGTTCACTTCTTCGGCCTCAGGGGTCTTGTGCTTATCCTGTCTATTAGGGTCTGGAGTAGTTTTCACTGAGTCATGTCCTTCATCTTCGTCGGTTTCTTCTCCTCCATCCTGGTTGCTATCATTCTGCTGCGACTCAGTCTGTTCTTCACTGTCTTCCAGGGGAACCTGCTGTTGTGTGTTGCTAGGCCCTCCGCCCACATTAGTAACTATTGGGACTGGAATGTGGGGTTTCTTCCCTACATCCTTCAACCATTCAACCGGCCAGTGTTGGACTACTGCCCGAATATCACCCTCAGTGACTACATATGGTAGCTTGAACCACTGATGTTGTCCATCTGCGCGAGCCTGGATGAAGGTATGATGCATGTCGGCACTGAAGATGACTGCACCGTGATAGTGGGAGAACAATGTCTGACTGAGCCGCGGGGTTTTGGCCATCTGAAACTGGATATCCATCATATAAAAATCAAACACATAGTTTGTCATCTGCTGGTGTTTTTTATTCTGGGAAACCCATAGCGACACGTATCTGGCTGCGCCAGATGTGTTTTCTGGAGCATCAGGGAACTGCGTCTCAAGAGGTTCTCACCATCCTACCAATGCAATAAGGACAAGTAGCCATGAGTAATGGAAGGGCCTACCTTTCTCCTGCGCATCCTGAACGTCTTCTAAGAATTCCTTCGCAATATAGTCTGCCCAGTTGTAGCTGTAGCCCTCGGCACAGTTCATAGCAATTCGGATAACCAGGGCGGGCACTTCAGTGGGCCTGCACTTCCTCATGACTTTGCAGGCTAGGAGCTCTGCTGCAAAGCGGATGTGATTTTCCTTAATCGCAGACGTGTGATACCCACATTTTCCCTTTGTCAGGCCGAAACATTCCTTCATGGTCTGTGCGAGCTTTGTATCCTCATGCTTCGATGGGAATTCGGTCATCGGGTTAGGCCCTGCTCAGGGTAAACCAGTGATCCTCTAAATGAGCTCGCCATTGATAGGGATTTTCTTGTCTCCTATCCATAAGTAGCCATCATGAACTAATGCCAGCAGCTGTTTGACTACTATGGTCACGTGTGGGCCGCGACCGAAATGGGGAACATCAAGCATCTTCAGCAGACCAGTGCGATCCAAGCCAGTAGCCCACCGTTTAACTTCTACCAATGTCGTCGTGTCGTACTTGACATAGTGCAAATATGTTTCTGGTGTGAACTGCGGAAACTTACTACGGTCACTTGTATCATGGTCGGAATACTTAAGCTGGTCTATCTTCCCGGTCATGGACCCAACCAGCTGCACACCCATTGGCAGAGAAGGGGTGTTTATTGTGAACTGTTTGCTCTGCCGAGGAGGTTTGACTCCTGGACGAAGAGGTGGGACATATTGTGGCCGTCGTGGTGCAATATGCTCTTCTTCTTGGCTTGGGATTTCTACTGAACCAGGCGGATCCATTCCAGAATCCTCCGATGTTTTCCCAGACTATTTGTGGCGATCTTCATTCCGTTTAGAACAAACTTCAAGCTTAAACTGTTTCCTGGCAAACCGGGTTTGCATTGGTGGAGCCGGTGATAGTAGAGTCTCCTTACGTTCTGCAGGCGCAGGTGGGGGGTGGAAAATGTTCTGTAGACCCGTGCATTCAAATTCTCTCAATAAGTCCTGAAGTTCTTGGTCGAAAGACATAAGTTCAACTGTGAAACCACAGAATGTGATTTGCCCCTGCCCAGGTGTCTTCTTATACAATCCATCGAGCAAATCATTCATAAATGTGCATTGAAGGCGCCAAATATGACATAGATCCTGCTGCCACGGCACTAAATTTTGGCGGATACTCGTAGGACAGGCAATTAAGGCAATTAAAGTACCTGCGCCGCCAAAGCGACTGGGTTCCAACGGTCGGCTTTTATGCTGTGCCACAATCAGTACCACAACTGCGTCACAATAAGGACCTTCGCCCCTATAATGACCTTCGGCATATGCGGACAAGTGCTGCGACCAAACTAGGAGCTTCGCTCCCTTAGCGCTTTGTGCCATCCTGCCGGGGAAAAACTGGGCTATCTCTTTATCGCCCGACACATTAGCATGCCGAAGCCCTACCTCCATGTACCTATGTTTGACTACCAGTGCCTGGATAGAGAGAAAACTATGTACCCACTCTGTACAAGGTACAAACTTCCATGCCTCAACACAGCGCGCCAAGGGTTCCTGTGGTCTACTGAACCTGTTGTGCACCCTCCGAGGCTGTTCCACAATTTTGAGGCGGAGGAATGTCTGACAAGTTTTCCATCTAGGAATGTAATTCTTATGGGCAATCCACCTTCTGACTGCAGTGGCTCTACTTGTTGAATCCAGAGTCTCTAGTTCTTGTGACTCCAGTATCTGTTCTGAAAATGGGATTGCAGACTCCTCTAGATCTGTCAAAGCATCAGAAGCGGTTAGGGTTCTTGTCTGCGAGCTAAGCCATCTGAGGGACTTAGTAATTCTGGTGCATCTATGGCCATGTAGTTCATATAGTCGGTTCTGCCAGCTCTCTAAACCATCGTCTGAGTCAGTCATACAGGAGCTGTCGCACTCCCAATCCATGATACCTTCGGAAGTTGGGTTAATATAATCTTCTTCCTGCGCTGTGATGTTATAGATGTGCTCCAGAGCATCCTGATCCGCATCTCTGAGTGGCTCTGTGTATCTCTCTCCTTGGGAGGTGTTGAGTGGTATTATAACTCTCAGACCCTTTCCTTCGAAGGTCATCTGTCTCTTCTTAAGGTTAATGACTGCAGCATTTTTCATTGCCCATTCAATTCCCAACAGGGCTGGATAGGGATTGTTGTCATCAATGAGCTCAATAACTTCGAAGTCCGCCAAAGTAATGACCCCATCGATATCTATTGGGACCTTAGGGAATCTCCCCAAGGGCACAATCCTTTGCTGATTGGCTAACCTCAACTGTATAGGGGACCAGATAAGGGCAGGTTTCCCCATTTGCTCCTAAGTTTGCTTAGTTAAAACATTTACGTCTGATCCTAGATCCAGAATGACATCAGTCATATCATATTCCCCTATCTGAACATTCAATCTCATTTCCCTACCCGTTCTTCGGACACAATTAACAGTTTTCTCCATATCAATTCTTCTCTGAGGTTCTGTGAAAGCAAGAACTTTTTGCATCTCTTTTAAAGCATTCTGATTCCGCAAGAGTTTCATACAGCTCTGTAAAAAGGAAGACAGTGTACTTACTTTATCTGTCGAAGCATCTAGCGGCTGCGACTCCTACTGAGGTTGCTGCGCAGGTTCTACGATTGTGCTCGGATAATCATGCATGGCTTCCATAGTTGCCTCTTTGTCTTTGCCAACATCAATTGCTGGGATTCTCTCGGGGCCCTTACGGACACAACTTTCGACGGGCTACCTCTCCCTATTCTGTATAGGCGTCGTAGCTCCACTCCGTGTAACAACATTAATGGCTGGGGCTGGTCTCTGCTCGATGGAGATCAACTGAATATTCTGGGTAGGGCCATTGTTTCTTTCCTGGATCTTAGCTATCAGTTGCGGGCACTGCTCGATCACATGATCTACTGCGCGGCAGTACCGACACATCGTAGTTGGGTTCCGATAGTCTCGAGCAAGATGCCCAGCTTGATTACAGTTGTAGCACACCACCTGGCCTCGGCCCCTTCCTGCTATACCACTACGACCACGACCTCCAAAAGCACCTCGACCGGAGGCACCTCCGTGGTAACCGTAACCATCATTGCCCTAGCCCTCATTTTGCACTCGATAAGCGTCATAGGTTCGTTCTCGCATGAGGTCATAACTGCGACACTCATCTTCATTATGCCCTACTGACTTACAGAACTTGCAGTAAGGGTTTTTGGGGACTTGCACATATCTTTGGAGCAGATGGCAGCTTTCATGTCAATGCTGGCCAGTTTTTCGACAGATTTCACAGTATAGAACAGCTAGATTAAGCGGGTTTGGTGCACCAATATTCAAGTAATTGCTTACCACCAAGCACTGTTCCCTGTTGTGACCTTCTGTCCGACAGTGTGTACACCAAACCTCTTCACGCCCAGTTTTTCCTTTCTTCATATCACGAAGCTCCAGAGCCATCGCAGCCAACTACGCTTGGATTTGAACGATACCAGAAGTATCTTCGACAGGGGCGGTCTCGAGCTTCATCGCAATTTCCAGAGCCTCTTGCTAGTCAGCAACCTTCTGTTGCATGAGAGGAGTTCTGATATGGGGTAACAACGCTGCAATAAACCATTCCTTGTGCTGCACAGGTCCAATGGTAAAACTGACTTGGTCTAGTAGAACTTTGAACCTTTGGTCAAAGTCCCACACTGATTCACCGCGCCGCTGCTGAATCTCTTTCAATTCAGTGATACACTGCGACTCAGATTTGGGTTTCTTAAACTCTTTAATTATTGCTGCCTTGATATCATCTAAAGCAGGATTCTGAGTGCTGGAGAATTTCATGAACCAAGTCAAAGCCCGTTCCCTGAAGGAAGTAACAAGCTGCGCACTTCTTACAGCTGGATCTGTAATTTTCTTAGCATTCCACACCACTTCACATAAAAACCAAAACTGTTCTGGATCCTCTGATCCAGTTCCTTTGAAAACAGGGAGCTTAATATCATCGGTCAGGTGTGCCATGGTAGATCGAGGGGGGTTGGGAGGGGGACAGGAAGTAGGTGGGGGGGTCTGTACTGGGGTGGATTGACCTGCGACAGGAATACTTGGGCTAGGGTGACTTTCGGACTGCGACAGAATTTCAGGGGTAACAGACCTACGCTGCGAGGTAACCGGAGGGTTTTTTTCAGAGGCTGGCGTGCCAGGATTGACAAGGGAAGATGGGGTATCCGAACCTAAAAAGGAGGATCCAAAATCTCTCTTGTACCTTTTTCCAGTTCGCAGTAAACCACTTTGCTCGGCGAGGGAATTGTCACTTGCAAACATAGGTTAGAACTTTAAAATCTAACAATCGGATTCAATCAACAAGATTCCTTTTTCAGCCAATAGAATTTTGATTCTCAAACTAAATGAATTCAAAAACTTACCCCTTGGGCCCTTGAAAAACTGGCGCTCAGCTTCACTAAAGGATGTGCTTGTGTCGATAGCGAACTCTGTCACAAATGCCTCCAGGGTCCGCGTGGTCCAGAAATCAACCGCGCGAGATATTTCGTTTTTCACCCTTTTCAATATATTAACTCTTGCGGGGGTCCAAGCAGAAGACTGACCCTCCCGGAAGTTCGTCCTTCTCTCGGCCAACCTGGATAACCACTGGTGCAACTCTATGTGGATACTACGAAAGAAAATTTTATAAACATCACAAAAAACATACCTTTGTAAAAATTCGCTTGCACTATGACTCGGATCTTTGTTCTCTTGCGGGGCGAAGCTTAAATAAGTCTCGTCGAGCCAATCATCGATGTCCTTCATAGAGGGCCTCCAGATCATAGTCCTCGAGGTATGACGTAAACCCCTCTTGCGCAGATACTGAGTTCAACCGGCAACGGAACCACTTTGTTGGGCAATAGGGCAGACCCAGTTTTAAACCTTTTGCTTCGCACCAACAAAAGACCCACAGTGTTGGCCCTTTCGGCAACAACCTGCGAGCAGGTTGCAGTCTCACCCGAAACAGCTATGGGGTGCCGTAGAATCAGGTTTCTGCAAGCAGAAGAGGGATATTACTGTACCTTTAGCCTTTAACAACTTGGAATTAATTAGCACAGAGCTTCGACATGCACACATATAACTTCGCAAATAAATAAACAAACAATGACTTGCTTAACCCATTACTGGGAATTCACAGCGAAGCTATTTATCAGCAGTGATCTTATTTATCAGATATATCTAGTTATTAATGCATAAAAGATAAACAGAAACAGAAATAACACAAGAACCACAACACCAGATATAACGTGGTTCACCCCCAGTGTAGGGGTTACGTCCACAGAACTGTGTTTTATTCAACTTGCTACAAAATCACAGTTCTGATCTGCGCACTCAGCTGCAGATCCCTTCAAGTCCTTAAAGCCGCGCACACAGCAGCAGGCCCCTACACACATAGTTGCAGGCCCCTGCGCACACAGCTGCATGTCTTCCTATCCTCTTACAAAAACCCTCTGCACACACAGCTGCAGAGGTCGTCCACGCACACAGCTGGGACTTAAACCTTTTCTTACAAAATAACCTTAGCTTCACCTTAGTTCTTCTTACATCATAAAACCTAACCTTACTTATTTACATGAGTGCCTATTTATACAGCGCACTATTTACAAAAACATGGATTCAAACCATGGGTACCCCAAACCCTAACCCTGGACTTTAACAATGGGTTTATTACAAAAAGGGACTTTGACTTACCCCGACACCCCTAAGACTATTTTGAGCCGTAACTCCGCTTACAACTTCCTCAAAAACCGCGGAGTTACCAAAACTAAAGGCTCTTAAAGTACACGTCCCAACAGAAGGAATTCGATCTATGTGTTTTATATTCACACTACTTATGATTATGTTGAATTTTGCTTAAAAAGGGACAACAACAATTGCAAATTTTTATTACAATACAATGGTGTAAAAATTTATTTTAATAAAATATTTTTATATTTAAAATGAATATATTTTGTTATTTGATAATAAGCATGCCTTCAGTTTGGTCATGGAGTAATTAGTTAAGAGATAGTCTTCCTTATATGTAAGGAAACATGTTAAAAACTTAAAACCTATAGTCATTTGACAGAGCTGAAGTCTACCCCTAGCACCTAGTATGGTTGTCCTCACTTCCACTTTGATAACTAACTTATGATAAGTTTTGTCATCTTGGGAAAATAATTATGCCATAAGGCATTATCCTTATTGTGCATTCACAATCCTTCAAATGTGATAAAATACCATGGATGTGAACCTATTAATCCTTAATCAAGCAACAATAAGATAGATTGAGATGAATTTTGTTTATGCTTTTACATGCCTTTGTAGAGTAGGTAAATACACAAGTATAATGGAGAATGGAGAAGGGTGATGGCCAAGTCTAAGCATTGGCCGGATTTGCAGGATTTGCACGCTTTTGTTCTCCCTAGTGATCCATTTTCTTAATTTTTACACTTATCCACAGAATTTACCATTGAGGCATTTAAAACCTATCTAATGAATGAACATGATTTGTAAAATCCAACGTCAAGGAGGGCCTAGATTTTCTTGTGGTTAGCCATAATTTAAAAACTTCACCCAACAATTGAGTTCATTATTCATAAATTCTCTTTATCCATCCCTTATTGTGTTCTGAAAGTTTCTCAATTGCTTTGCATTTCATCTTGTGATTGCTAAATTTTCTGCTCAACTACTATGTGCCTTCATGTTTCATTTTCCATTAAAAGATCTAGAATATTTATCCTACAGGGGTGTAGCTCAACCGATGATTCGCTTGATATGAAGGACATGTTGTAAATGGAGGTCACAAGTTCAAATCACCCCATCTTACATGTGCCCAATGTGTTCGGTCTGTGTGGGTGCACCTAGAGGTATAGTGGTAGTGGGATTGGATCCATGGACCCTATGTCACGCGAGTACCAACTCAGTTCCTAGTTGTCGATTCCCCTGATACCAAAAAATATATATATATCTAGAATATTTTATGTCCATCTTTATAGTTTTTCTTTACACATTTACCTCTCTTAAACAAGATTGCATAGCAGTGCATTACTTGCAGAGGTATTGCATTACATTGCATAGCTTTGTCCAAGGATGGTCGGCTAGATGTCATCGTAAGTGTTTGTTTCACACGTATAGATTTGTTATCGATGCTTTGCTAACTGAAGTTCCATATATGTCATTAATGGTAATGATGTTAATGACTAAGAGTAAATTCATGTGTCCTCTGTTTTCCTCATTAGCTATGGTGTTTGCTAACGGAAACATGAGTAGTGAATTTTAACTATATTCAAAGATTTATGAAACGTTTACAATCAATTTGATCTATATAATCATTTAAAATATTGTTTTAAAGGTAGTTCATCATTTGTTAGAGAAATATTCCAGTGGAAAATATACCAACACCTACTATTTCAACATGAAAATCAATATATAATCAAATTAAATCATAATGTAAACATAATTAAAATGTTTTTATTATTTAAATGTTACAACAAATTTGATTTATATAATTTTTTTTAATATTTAACTATATAAACATAAATTTAAAATGTTTGTTTTTTATTATTTAAATGTTATTAATTAAAAAATATTGTGATAATGCAAAGTTCACTAATCTTTAACGAGGTTTGATGCTTCGTTCTAACTATACCTATATACCAAATGCACTTTAACATTTGACCTCTCACAAGAGATAATCCTTGATACTTAAAGTTCTTGATTCTCATTAGGCCATTGGTTAATTTCCACAGTTATACATGTTTACCTCTTGACCTAAAGTTGATAAGAAGTAATAAATAAGAATAAAAGCCAACTAGTTAAAATACTTTTCTAAAGTTGATAAGAAGTAATAACTAGAATAAGAATAAAAGCCAACTAGCTAAAATACTTTTCTAGTATGAGAAATAGTTTAGCAACAACATTTCGATTGAGAAATGGATAGTTTCGGTATAAGATAGAGCAAGTGCCACAGGGTGGCGTAGTCCATACCGTAAGATTTCTTAGAGGAAAAAATACCAGCCTTTGTTATTCATTTAAGAATTAAAAGACATCTTATACATACAGTCAGCAGAGGGCCTCTCAGTCATGGCATAAAAATGCACAAATGGAACCCCATCAGACTAGAACAGCAACGATCTAAGAAACATACAAACAGCCAATTAAGAAACTAGGAGCACAAAGTCTGACAAATGCAGACTTTCTCATCATTCCTGATAGAGAGGTCAAAATATGCTGATAGTAAGTTTGAGGGTGATCTAAAAACAAACAAGTCCTTAGCAAAGCAAGCCGGCTGAAAGTCACTTCAAAGCTAACTAAGAACTAATACATATCAAAACACAAAGTACCAAAAGAAAATAAGAGCATATAGCTCTGCACATGCTAGAAAAGCTTAAAATGCCCATGATCAATGATCATGCCATCCAGAGATTCATAAAAGTAACCGAAACCCATATCCATCTTGAAAGCTTGCTTAGAGAGACCATCAGCCTGCATGTTATGCTCACAATATATATGTTTGAAGATCACAGAGGGGCAAATTGCAACATAGTAAGGATGTCATCACACCAATGACTCAGAGATGGGACATTAAGAGTTGCGAGTCTGTTGAGCCAGGAGATAATGACAAGCGAGTCACCAAATATCGAGTGCATGGGTAAACCCATCAACTTACTTACTCTCAGTATAACCCATAATGCCAGTAACTCAGATCTAGTGTTTGTGCTGCAGCCACAGCCCAAGGAGAAACTAATGTAATAAGCAACATTTAGATGAATCACAAATCCAGCACCACCAATATTTCCTACAACAGCCCCATCAAAAAAGCCACATGGGTAGATGATCAAGGGACTCAGTCCAATATTTCTGATTCTTTGCTTTATTTGAGGAACCGGATACAACTGAATAAGGTTATCAATCTGAATGAGAAGAGCATGGACAGAGGGCGTTTTATTGTCAAAAATGCATCGATTTTTGAGAATCCAGATACACCAATAAAAGAAAATCGATAGATATCTAAAGTGAGCATAGATCGGAGTGTTGTTGAACCAGTGTTCCAAAAAAGAAGAGACAAAGTCAAAATGAGTAGGAAGAAATCCATATCGATCAACAAAGAAGAAAAAGACTCCTTTGGAGAATGAACAGTGAAGAAAGAGATGTCGAGCATTATCTTCACCCTTACAGCAAAAATTATGTATAATATTTTTAATCTATAAACATAAACTTTATAATGCATTACACTTTGTAATATATAAACATAGACTTGAAATCAAACTTGTTATTAATGGATAGTTTCGGTATAAGATAGAGCAAGTGCCACACAGTGGTTGTGGCTGTGATCCCTACCGTAAGATTTATAATATATAAACATAAACTTTATAATGCATAACACTTTGTAATACATTAATATAGATTTAAAATCAAAAGTTAGTTGTACATTTTGGTAAAAATTTAATCACAAAATTTGTCAAAACTATACAATTTATGTACCACATCATAAAAAACAAAACCTGTAGAAACCGAAAAATATGATACCATGTTCAAATCTATGAAATCATATATTGACAAGGGTATAAATTAAATTCATTAATTAATCACGCCAACAAATAGATAGATTCATTAGTTAATAATGCAATGCTAATATTAACAAAGTTAATATAAACTAGATAAGGCGTGATGTAAAAATTATATATATATATTCGGGAATCGGGAGTGATCCATTAGGTAATAATATTTGTATGGCATTAATTTAATTTTGATAAAGAATTCAATTAAGCAAAAGTGATTATATATATATATATATATATATATATATATATATATATTCTACTTCTTGTTATTATACTTTACAAGCTTGACTTGTACATTGATTAGTTTTCCCAACGGAAATTGAACGATTTATGAGTGAAATTATTTAGCATTATCATGGGTATTCATGTATATTCTTATTTTTCATTGTTTTCTGTCAATTAATTAGGGTTAACTTTGTAATTTTTTTTCATTCTCTGAATGTGATTATGGAGAAAAGCCATTTAATTTGAGAGGAAAAAGAGATAATGAATTAGAAGATAAGTGTCAGATAAGAAGGTTTATGCTAAAATCAACAAATAATCTCGTCCAACATCTGTGTACTTTTTTTCAATGTGATCTTATTTTAGCGGTATCTACATGTAGTAGATGTATAGAGAGAATTACTTCTTTTTACCCTAACAGCACTAAATGAAAAATTAAAGCTAACTATCGAGTTTGCATTTGATGTAGTTATCGAGTTTGCATTTGATGTAGTTATCACCCATTACCCTTATCATTTTGGGAAGAGATAAGACAAATCAAACCAGTCTCTATTACCATCAATGATTAAGGTTATACTAGTACCACAATTGTTCCAACTTTGTTATGATTGTTGGAAAAAGTTGCCACTCTAATCGTTAGGATTGACGATGGCAAGTAAAAATTAATGGACATATTTTTCATTATTTTATTTCCTATGATCTTCCTTCATATGCACCTCCAAATATATGTAAGGATTGAGAATGTCAACTTAAAAATCAATGGATATAATTTTTATAATGTTGTCTCTTATGACCCGTCCAGTTGCATTCCTATGAATCTCCAAAAAAATATGTGGTTTGGAGTCTGCATTCCTTGTGAGTTTGACTCCTTTGAATGAGCAAAGTTTGGAGAAGTTCATCCACATACTCAACTGTCAACTGTCTATTGGTGCATGTCATTTGAAGTTTCATTGTTATCATTATTGTCCCCTTCCCACTACATGCTCTCGTAATACCCTGTAACCTTGTAACCACAATGGTTAGAATCTTAATCTGAATCGAACGATTCGCTAAGATGCATTGATTGGAATGCCAATGTATATGATGGAAATAATATAATCGTGACCAAATTTTCATATCTCTGTTTTAGAACCATTGACAACTCTACCAATAAGTAGAAATATTGGGATTGTTTCCCGTATGAATGGGGTTCCGATTATTGAATGGAACTATAAAATAAACCATAGATGGACACGGAGTTGGAGTCCTATTTATTACAGTCTATTTCTTTAAATATAATATAAATAATTTACTTTAATGTAATTTAAATATAAATATGAATTAAGATGAGCATTGGAGGTGCCAAAGCATAATCAGAAAGCAATAAAGTCGCCCATGGTATAAACAATGACACACTAAACTAAGGAACCATGCATATATGCCTCGTGAATCTTGGCATCTTTGGCATGCTTGATCACCATGTGGTTGTAATCAAGGCTTTCTCATAACACTCATCTAGTGCATGTTGCCTCCTAGTGTTAGAGGCAGTGATGAAGCCTAGCCAACTGCAGGAAAAAAGGATTTGATTCCAAGAAACCTCTTCCATTCCAGCGGTAGGAGATGGCATGGATTTGAGCATAATTTAAGTAGAGAGCGCTTCGCACAAGTGAATGTGGATTGGTGAAAGGGAGTTGATGTTCCATGACCAATTCTAATCCATCTTGAAAAAAAAGGTTTCACTAGAAGGAATAATATTTTTTATTCACTTTTCTACCATCTGCGAGGGTGACTACCCTTTCAACGAACTATAACTGCTTGGCATGAGCAACAATGAAGGAAGCTAAACGTAATTGGAATTTGGTAGCAAACGGTAGTGTAGACAACTCGCAATGACAATGTATGGAAAAAATTCACACACGCACGCAAGTAATGAGCTAGAGTTTATATTGTAACCACACCACACAGATAGACTTTTAGGCACTCATACAGAGGAGAAGACACCCATGAAGACCCCTTTAGACAGCGAACATAATCACAGTGGAAAGGGATGATGCGTTGCAACTTCGGTAAGCTCTAGATTCCTTGTTTAATATATTGTATTATGCCCACATAATATTTTATAATTCATACAACATTATTAATAAACTAACGTGAAACACAAATGAAATGGTTGGTAGAGAAATAGCTACAAGCCCTCACCTGTTTATGATGTTATTGAAACTAGTTGTAGTTTTCTCAACTTACTATTATGAGGTAGGATATAATTTTTTTAATATTTCTAATTCCTTTTCAAAATGTGGGGGTGTGGCTGGATAAGAAAGGCCTTGGAACATACAAGCTTGTCTTCAAAGAAAATGGTATTAATGCAGAGTATATGGATAGCTTGTCCACATTTACGACAAAGCAAATCTTGCAGCTTATCAAGCAATGTCACATGAAATGGGCATACTTTATCACAATGTGTAAAGGGCTCTGACATATTAAAAATATGCATAGTAATATTAACACTGTAAGATTCATATGTGGTTGCAGTAGGAGAAACACTTTCTCCTAATTAAGGGTTTAAATGATATCGAACTACAATCAACCTAACAATAGAAAGCCAACTAAAGTAAGTAGCTTCAAGAGTTCTTACATGAATTATGTACTAGTAGCCTGGAAATTGAGGTTGGTAAGACGCTAGATAGGTTTAATTCTTAGTTATGTAACCACCCTTGGTAATAAATATACAGAGTGTTTCAGCTAATATAATGTCTCTAACATTTCCCTGTCTAACTAAGCACGAGCCTGATATTAATAAACAACATTTGTTTGCTAGCACAAATTAGTGAATAATTCATTGAACATATTGAGAGTGTCTTCCCAGTCTACAAGCGAGGAAATTTGTATCAAGAACCACTGCATTTTGAGAAAGGTTGTGTCTCTATTCTGCAAGCCAGGTAAGAGGTCTAGTTTATCTACATATGTTTTTGTTTTAACTATAAATTGTGAGTTTGTTTTCAACACAATACTAATTTATTTTACAGACAGCATAAGAAAGTAGTTCTAATGGAATTGCGTTGTATTCTAATATTGAAAACATAATGTTGACAAATTATCTAAGAGTGTGAAAATAAAGTGCTAAACATACAGAAAATCTATTGAGACGATGAGAAAAAAAGTGTGTGGGAAATGATATTAATAAATAAGAATGTTTCAAGTTAAAAATGTGAGGCTAATAATAGACTTCCATGCACAAATACTTGTAGTATCAAATCTGACCTTGAATTTGATGGTACATGAACAGTGAAGGAGAAAGAGTTAACAAATAGCTTAAGGGAATCACTAAAGGATATCTATGCACATTTTCCCTGTTGTGTACTAATGCAAAATTGATAGCAATAATTCCCTATCAAACAGTTGGAAAAACATGTTTTAGTTTTTTGTAGGATATGTTTTAATTCTAGTAATAGAGAAAACTTGTGCAAATGGAATTACCTTAGACTGAATTAGTTGAATTAACATTTAAGGTGTTCTCCATTTGTAGGTGTGGAAAGAAAAGCACCCTCCAAATGATTCAGTTGACTCAACCATCGGTTTAAGCTTATTCGGTCAAAGAATCATCCAACATCACTAGTTTAAGAACCAGTAATTGAATATTGCAATGGAAGCTCTTCTCTGCTAATCCGGTCAAGGTAGTTGGAACCCATTGCATTCAAACTTAAAGAAGAACAATATCTAAGGAAGAGATGAATCTATAAGTTTAAGACTCGTTATTAGCATGAAGAGGTGATGGCAAAGGCGGTGCAATCGCAAAAGAGGTGGCGATGGCAGAGGCGGTGCAATGGCGGAAGAGGCGGTGATGGCAGAGGCACTGCACTGGTGGAAGAGGTGGTGGAAGAAGTGGTGCAGTGGTGGAGGCGATGGCAGTGGCATGCCAAAATTCTGGTGCAGTTAAATAAATGTGGTTATAGGTTACACCTTGAGAAGTGAACTATTAATGGTATCATTAATGACTATTTCATTTTATATATTTTCCTATGTTAAACCTTTGCATTCCGTAAACATCGGTTTTGTACTAGTCAGAAACCAAACAGGAGGCGGACAATAACAGGTTAAAGTTTAATCCAATTAGATTCGAGATAAATAATATATAATGAATTAATTAATAGATAAAATTGAAAAGCTATGTTAAAAACTTTAATATATATGCACAAATACACAAAGTAAAAGGCAAATTAATAGGAAGTCAAAGTGAATTGAAAAACAATAGTACCCTGGCCTTCAACAGGGACTGATAAATAAAGGCTCAAATGAGACCCATTAGTGCTCATTCAAGCTGAACCCAAAAGTGATTTGTCGATTCACACATGAAGCAAGACAACAGATGCATTGCATAAACAATTTACCAAGTGTAATCTCTAAGCTTCGAAGTACATGTGTAATAAGGATGATATGGATAGGTGTCTAGATGTCCCACGTTTCGATACTTTCAAAGTGGTATCGATACTCTCAAAGTGGTATGAACTACCATGTTAGTTGGTTTCTTGTCAAACTTTTGGTTTGTTCTAAATATAGTTACTTGTTTTGGGTAGTAGTATCGTGAATTTCGTTATGAGTATTTCAAAACAACTTGGTTGTGCTTGGATCTAGTTTAAATGATTGAAACAATGTTTTCTCAACCATGGAATACCCAGTTTCATAAGGAGGGAAAAGGTTTCGTCCAACTCTAAAAAAAAATATTTGCTCTAAATGAGAGCTATTGTGGGTCTGTAGTATTGCATGCGAGATTACTAACTATTTAGGAGTAATTACCTAATTTTTTATGTATAACTTATATTTATAGTTTTGATTGACTAATTTTTGGGTATTCCCAATGGGCTCGCATTTTTAATTCTTATTGGTATATCAAAGTATTTTTATATATGTTGTAGATTTAGCTTATGTAGCAACCTTGGCTTCTCTATTGTTATACTAGAAGAAACAATAGCTTGTGAAGTAATTTGCTAAGCGTTATTATGTAGAGTTTTAGAATTACATGAAAACCAAATGAGTTTTTCAACAGTAAATTTAAATAGTCAAAATATCAACCCTAATTCATGTTATACAACTACACATGGACAAGAAAATATGCTGCAATTTATGCCAATGGACTCATACAAGGTTGACAGATTTCTAATTATTCGATAAGCTTCCTCTGTTAAGTCTTGTTTTAATAGTAGATCCTTTGTTTGTTGTCTTTTTCCCACACCTAATTCTCCAAATAGTTCTTTGCATGTGTAGTTTGGGTATTATTCCTATCTGGACTTAAAAACTGAAACTGGTCCTGACCACCCTTTCTCTAGGTACAATTAATCCCATTCAACAACTTCAAATTTAAACTTTAAAAATGCTAAAGAATTCGATTTTCAAAAGTTATTGACAAGAAGATTGTAAATTAACTTCAAGAGCATGCATCTATATAAATTACTCTTACTAGGCACATATTTTACACAACGTTTTATTTTATCTGAAATCGCTTTCATATGTTCATGTATTTTAGTAGTGTTTCCTTAGTAAAATTCTACATGTTATTTTTTTCCTTATAATTGCATGCTCTTGACAACCCAAAAAAAACACCATGATTATTAGGCCTACCAAAATATATTAGTCAATTTATATGCAAAAACAAAAACAAACCCAAAACCTTAAGAGCGTTCACTAGCCAACCTCCTCACAGTAACAGGTAATGGACATTTGCCTCCCCCATATTTAGCCATGTATTGCTTGAATTCACATTGACACCTTAATTAAAACATGGCATAACTCTTTCAATGCCCAATGAAAAAAATTGTTTAATGATGAGATAAGATGGCCAATGTTTTGGCTTTAAAATTCTAAAAAGACGATAAATTTGAATTTTATCAACAAATTTGAAACTTTTTCCAAAATTGGGATGGAAACTAATTGAAATTCACGACAAAATTTACATGGGTTGCTTATTGTTTTTTTGTATTATGCTCACAAAAAAATTAAAGTGTATGAATTCATGTATAAAAAGGCTAAATGTAATATATGCATGAAAGAAAATTAGCATGCAGAAAATATGTAATAGTTGGGTATAAAAAATGTTTTATGAGATATACTTTGTCTTAGTACTCGTTTATTTCCTTACAATGCAAATTTTATCAAGTTATTTTCATATTAGATGCTTATTCATTTCTTTATAATGCATAGAATAGATATAGAAGATAAATTTATAATAAAAAATGGAGTCGAAAATGACCATAACGTCATTATAGGTTTCATGCTCGATTGGGCAGTAATTAATATCTTCCTACTCTTAGAAACATCAGCATCATGCAACAAATTAATCATAAGCACACCTTTAACCTCACTTCCATACTATTTGGAAGCCATTTCAGTTAATATTTCCAATGGCCTTGCCAATGTAATGGTTTGTAAATTAAACTTAAAACTATGTAAGAGCAACGAGGTGGTGCAAGAAAGTGGTTCATAAAGGTGTAGGAAGGTTGTTTGGTTTGTCACTTAGTGCAACAAGGAGGTTCGGGAAGGTGCAGGAAGGTCGTTTGGTTTTTCATTCAATGTTCGTCAATATATTATTCAATGCAATGAAGGCGGTGAGATGACTTGGCTAATGAACAAGTAGGTGGGGTATTAAATATCTCCCTAGTGCCAAGAAATTTTTCGTCGCCTTAGAAATAAGGCCCCCGAGTGATCAGCCAATGAAATGCAATGCAAATGAGTAAGAATACTTGGGGAAAATAAAAATCTAGTCTCTAATGTAAGAATTAGGAAAATTGAGAGAATTTTTTAGTCAAAGTAGAAAGTAACAGTGATTTAACTAAAATTGAATACAATATATACACCTCCTTTCGGTGGGTATAATAAGGTGCTTATATTGAGAAACGATTGAACCTTATCAAATTAAGTGGAATGAAGTCTTTGGGTTTCTTTTAAAGATATTTAAAAAAAAAAAAAGTGATGTTGACTTAATAATATTAAACCTTACAAATACGTTATAATAATTGAATTTCTAAAATTTCGATGATGAAGCATTCTTCTTAAAGATTTTTTCCTATTTTAAAATACTCTAAATCATGATTCGACAAAATGAATAGATCAATTATGAAGTGATACTATCAAAAACATTTTTATTTAAGTATGAACTTGATCATTTACTCAAGCTATATGTCAAAGAATTTATGATACTATGCTCCATATGGATCTAGAGAGTGAGACATGGAGAATATGAAAATTGAACACACAAAGAGAGAACTATAAGAGAGACAATGAAGAGAACAAGCTTCTCTTTGTAATAATGAGATGACATAAACCTTAAGTACTCAAAACCTAAGCTTGGAATGGTACATTGGTGAAAACAATGGGAGGGGGGTTGTTGACCCGGTATCCATTCCCGGGGCTTACCCATGGCCCCTTAGGGTAAGCCCCTTAACTAATCAGGAGTTTATCTCTTCCGATGAAAAAACGAAAGTACTCAAAACCTAGTTGCATTAACCCCAAAATGACTTATATGTACTTCAATACAACAATTAACCTAAAGAAGCTAAATTCATGAAGTGACTTTATTAATATGTCTAATTCTATAGTCTATACATGACTTTTATATTCTCACACCCTCCTTTAATAGTCAAACTACAAAATACACCAAATTTGTCCCTAAATTTTACAATTTTTTTGGACCCAAAGACTTGGTGAGAATGTCTGTAGTTTGATCCTCTACAAGACATTATTGAAACTTGATTGTTCCATTGTATATAAGTATACTTGAAAACCATGTGGTTGATACATGTATACTTATTCCCCAATATTTCCATTGAGGTGTTAGAATGTTTTAATAAATATCTAGTGGTCTTATGTACAATCCTAAGACATTTTGTAAACTTAAAATATTAGGCCAAGTTGTTCTTCAATAACTAATTATCTTATAAAATTAATGATACCACATTCAACATGGGGATGTTATCATTTCCCTCTCTATATAATAGAGGTGAAGGAGGCCCAAATGAATACTATGTAATGTGGTATGTGCATGTGTGGGCTCCCAAGCTTTGTAAGATCAAAGCATTTACTTGAGGAATAGAAAACCAACTTTTGCAGATGTTTCTCCATCTTGGGCTTTTACCATATAAATCTCTTGTCGCTTGTCTCTCTCATATTTCTTGCTTTTGATTTATTGTTTTATTTAATGTTTTTCATAATATTTTAGATCGGTTAGATGTTTGGTTGTGTTGTTGCATTCATTTTTTGACCTAACATGGTATCAGAGCAGGTTACCAAGCTCTAAATCATTGGATAAAGAGTCTATCTTGATTTTTTTTGCATTAGACTTCATTAAATATGTTCTTTGGGCCCCCCTTCTTTTGTAGATATGCAAAAATATCTAGACAACCTCATAGGTTTTCACCAAATATGAGTATTTTCACTAGATCTATGCATTTTCCATCAAATATGGTTCAACCATTATTTCTAGAATAGGGAAATCAGTCATTATTGACTACTCGCTCATAAAATTTGGATTCCATTTACCCAAAATTGAATTAATTTCCCTAGTATAGCCTAAGAGATTTAAAAATTTTAAACCTAAAGTTTTTGGAAAATTTTCTTTTATCAAACCTAATTTTTTAGGTTTGGTGTCTTTCCAAGACTAACTCTTTTATTGAGCCTCTGCACAATCCAACGTTTTTTATTGAACATGTTTTTTTTGCATCTAGGGTTTTTCGGGGTCAAATACTTATTAGGGTAGTGGTATGACCTATTAGCGTACTTCACTCTCCCTCACATAATATTATGGACACACTCTTACACCCCATGAACCATGCAGAACAATTTTTCCCATTCTGTAGCTATATGGATAAAAAAAATCCCATTATGTGGCTGTACAAACATGTTTTCCTGCAAATTTCATCTTCTGGGTAATTTTTTTTAGGGTTTGTCTCTATCCCTGTTAATTTCATCTCTTCTAGGGGAATTTTTTTAGTGTTTCTCTTTGTTCCTATTAATTTATCTCTACCTAGGAAAATTCAAACCTAAGAATCATGATCTAAGGTGTTATCCTACATCTTTCTCTCTGCCTAGGTGATTTCAAACCCAAAAATCATCTCTGCTAAGCATTTTCTTCCTCCATCAGACCGTACGAATGCATTTTCTACCTTTTTATTACCTACATTGTCATTGGACTTTTATTTGTACTGGAATTTTCTTCATCTGGTAAGAGTTATGTTGCCTTTCGTATGTTGACAAAGAGAATCCAAACCCTTGGTAGGAGTGCCATCCTTAATGTTAAGGCTACCAGTTCCATAAATTTGCATTGGTTGACAATAATTTATTCTCTTCAGAATATGGGAAGTATTCTCACGTAAGAGTTTCATTTTTTTCACTCTTCAATTTATCCTCTGAAAGCCTGCAAGAATATTAAATACATTTTGTATAACAATAGTATGATGTTAATTATGCATAAGATAGAGATATTATTCTTGTTATAGATATTTTATTTGAATTAAATATAATATACATATTATCCATAACATCTCTACTATCTCTATTATGTTATTTTTGTTGTAGATATATTATTCAAATTAAATCATATATACATAGTTGAATTTGAATTATGCATAAGGTAGAGATAGTTTCCATAGCATATCTCAATTAAAGTATTTATGCAGAATCCTAGTTCCAGATCTTGTATCTCTATTTGAAATTTGGTCGAACCAGTGGTCTCAATGTATATTCTAATTTTTTGAAGTGATTGTTAATGACCATCAACTCCTTATTTTCCATTAGTTTATTAGTTTCTTAGATTTAATCATCATGACTTTAAAGGTTGTTTATATTACTAAGTTAATTGGAACTAAGTATATTTTTTGGAATATAAATATGATTAGCATTCTTAGGGGAAAGAGTCTATGGTGTATAATCATCGGTGACTTCAAGAAACCAATTGATGCCAAATAACTCGTTGTATGGGATGAGAGTTGTGAACAAGTAAAAGGTCCCATGGGAAAAGTGTCTCGGGTAGTCTACAGGTACATATAGAAGATGAAGATAACCCTATTGAGGTATGGAAAATCATAGCATCTCCATATGAAAATATAATGAAATTCATTCCTATTATCTTGAGAAGAAAATTCAGGAAATAGATCCTAAGGACTTCTATCAAATAAAAGAATTTATGGATTAACTAAAAACTTATAATGTGAATCCTAATAATTATGGTTCAAAATATAAGAAAAAAAATGCCTCCCTCATTATTCTTGTAGAATATAAATTGCCTCTAGTATTTGATTTGTTCATACAAATTAAAAATAGAGCTATTGAAGTGTATAAGGGATTCCAAGCTTTGTAACATCTGAGAGTTTACTTAAGGAATGAAATACCAACTTTCATGGATGTTTCCCCATATAGCAAGTGTGAATAAAGGATCTGATGTCTAACACTTGTATAATCAAACATTATGGGTCATTAATGTATACCCATTGTCATTTGTGAGGAAACTTGCCACTGATGACTACAAGTTCCAAGGCACTTTCAAGGTTCCTAGACCACCTTCCTAGAAAATTATTTGTCTTCTATTGTAGGAGGTACATGAAAAGGATGGAAATAAGGAATCCCACATCAATTGACATGAAGCAGAGATCAAGATTTCGATTTGGTTCGAACTAGTCCTGAGAAGAACCACCATTGTAAACTAACATCAGGAAGGTCAAAATGATTGGTTAATGTTATCTAGGGAATGGATGACACCATGTTTGTAACAAACTTCTCTTAAACATACACCACGGCTCATAATGGACCTAGGAAACATAAGACACAAGAAATATGAGACCAATGAAAACCATCAATGCCAAAACTTTTGATGAATGCTCCATAATGACTGAAAAAGTAACCAAGAAAAGGAGTAAAACTCATAATCATGGTACAACTTCCTAAGGAAAATGATTATAAACCTAACTAAGTGTGACTGACACAAACAAGGGTGACAATGACTAACTATTTCTATTTCAACTTTGTGATGTAACATAAATTTATTTTCTTTTCCACCTTTTTTGTTTTTATATTTTTTTTATGTTTTGTCTTTTTTATGTTTATGAAATATCAAAAAGAATAAATAATTCTATGGTATAATGGAAGAAATTAATGTCTCAAGGGAATATTCCTACATTCCAAGAGGATAGATCAGGCCTGTGCAAAATGAAACTACAATGAAAGGATTGAGTTAGGTATGTACACTTATAAGGATGCTTCCTCCATGGATATAGATCATTGAAACAAGATCAAATATTTATGGATGGAAAGTAGAACAAAGTGACTTCAAATATCAAGCAAGAAACGTGACCAATAAGGAAGTACATTTTATGTAGAGATGCACAAGCAAGTGTGTAAACCAAAGTGTAATGAAAAATCAATTACCGGGTGGGAGCCCCATAGGTAATGGTTGGAAAGTACTAAGAGGAATGAGGTTTTCAACATAGAATCATGGTGAGACTAAAATGAGGGCTCCTAGGTCTATGCTAAAAACTCAACATATGCACCAAAATGGCAAGAGAGTGTTGACTATAGTGTCCCATGCTAGGTAGGCTCTTTTGTCAGAATAGTCCATAATACATATAGGAAAACTTGGCACACCAACATCCAAGTTTCGACCCTATGAAACATTTAGGTGGAAAAAGGTTTGAATGCATCATAACTGTGGGAAAACCTAAATCTATATGCAAGAACCCATATATACCTAACCATATCAAATAATGTGTAGAGCGTGATCCTGAAGCAATAAGGAATTCAACTTAAAATTTTGTATCCATGAAACAAAAATACTATAATCGTATCTTACAAATTTGAAAAAATCAAGATCTAACATTAATTACTTTTATAAGGGTATCTTCAATTTCAATATCTTCCACAATATCTGTTACCAACGTAGAGTCTATCAACAAAGTCTTACATACAAGGCCTGAGGAGCTACAATCAATAATATCAAACTCATGAGGGAATATCAAAGTTTAAAGCAACAACAAAGTCTATAGGAATAGACTCATCATCACATGAGTATGAAGATATGCTAAAAGAATCAGACTCATCATGAATATTGACTTATAGATTGATGATAGAGTGGAAAGACTCAAAAATACAATTGTCTGAGGATCTAGAAATAGTGAGACCATACTCAAAGGGAAAATCAGAGCTAGGTTTGATTACAACTAGGTCTAGTCTAGGGATCTAATCATTGGAAAGGACAAAAATACCTAAAGGAATGTCAAAATTTATCAAAGCCTTTAGGAGAGCTTCATTTGAGGGAAGAACAACATCCCAGAGAATCTATAAGATAGAACATTCACTTGGATCAACAGGGGGGAGAATTTGATTCAATGCCCCCATTAGATACTAATTACCTTCCCAATTGCCAGAACTAGGTCCCAAGATGGTAACTATGAATGCAGAGGCAAAAAATCAGTAACAATTGAGCACAAGGGATATGAGGCTACATAATTCACTTGTGGTAGGGTAGCGTCTACTAAAACACTAGAAATATACAAAGAGGACACTTGATCTAAAGTCGAGTAAATAGATGGATCAGTAAATGTAAGTTGATCAATAGTGACAATGCTTCCATTATGAGGGAAATGCATCACAAGAAAAAGTGTAGATACCATATCATTCAATGCATATGCATAATCATGCCCAAGGAACATATTGAAGTCCAATGGGTCTTCCATAACACTAAGATCGATTAATATTGTCTTCCCACCGAATGAAATTATAGGAAATTGAGTAAGAAATCCCAAAGTTGCACTAGGATCTCTATCAAAGGACAGTTGTGAACTGACATCTAACACAAGGTTGGGAGAACCCAAACCTTTCTAAGCATACAAGGATAAAATAATAATAGAGGATCCTTCATATACAATAAATCAAAAAATACTTTGAGATTTAACTTGAACCTTTATTTGGAAGGATGCAAAAGAAGGAATGACAAACCTTACTATATTATTCCAATCAAAGGAAATGATCGTAGAGCTTGGGTGGGGCTCATTTGAAGTGAATGGAGTGCCCCCTTTTCTAGAAAGTTCCAAACTAGTCATCAAAAATATTTGAAATATAGTCACATCACTTTCCACTTGAAGAGTGGGATTGACTAAAGATTGTATTAGCCTTACCACTTCAATATTTTCACTCTCCAAGGGAAGATTGGGATCACCAAAATTTGCAATAATGACTCAACCAATTCATCAACCAAAGTTTGAATGGTATATTGGAAAACTATAGGTTGCTCATGAAAAGAATATCCTTGAGACAGGAACCACACTCTTAGTACCTAGAAAATAACAAGGCATAGATGCATAAAGTGGCATCCCTTGAAAATATTGTAGGGGACTTAGGCTTGCATCATATTTGTATAGGTTTCTCAATGATATCAATACTCTCATCGTGACTTTCATTGGCTAGTTGTTTCCCCCCAGCACAACTTGTTGAGCCTCATTTTGCTATCATTTTTGCCATTAAAATAACACATTTAAATGCATATTTTATTATCTTTCGTGTATTTTATGTCATGCAGGTCGTTATTCAGCACAAGGTAAGAACAAATTTAATGTTTATTCAAATTTGGTTATTAATATCATTTTTTATGATTTTATTAACTCAAATCTATATTATTTAAAGCATATTTGATATATTAATTAATATGTGTATTTATTTGCAGGTTATGTAGTATGTTTGGGAAAATTTATAAACAAAACGCATTCAACTTACCATTCTGCGCAAGCGGTGTCCAACTCATCACGCAGCTTCCCGTCCAGATCGCTAATCAGTTTGCGCAATGTCCATAGCCGATCTCAAGTATTAAACATTGAAGCAATCTGCAAACTGTTTTTTTGACCACATGCCCAGGAGATAACAAACTCAATAGTTTAAAAGGATCTCTGGTGCATTGATTTTTCCCAACACCAAGCTGCTCATTTCCCACGCGTTTAAAGAAGGTGCACTCTTGTTCTAGAATCGTTCGTGGCCTCCTCCAAACCCACCACCAGTCTGCACATTTAAAACGATGAACGACCTACGTTTTGGAAGATCCCCTCACGCTAATCTTGTTCGCCACCATGTCACCAATCCATGCACCACATCTAAATTTTGTTCACGTTGATAAAGGACCTGTGTCCTGGAAGACCCATCATGTACATCGCCTATGCCCAACACCGCTCCACCTGTCACACGATAGGAGGAGTAGATACACCACCACGACACCATGTTCATGCTGAAGATGCCACGATCACGCTGAAGGAGGCAGATGCTCATGCACTGGCCTATGAACAATTATTGCCTTTTATGATTGACTAAATTTAGAAGAGCAATCGACCACTAGTAAAGGGTCGACTTGCTCAATCTCTTGAAAACAGTTTGTATATAAACACCTCCATGCAGAGAGATAGGCGATTGATCAATCCATTAGGTAGATAGTTAGTCTATTTTGAGAGAAGAAGATTGTAACTATGTTCCTTATTTTTAATAGAAGCTCTACACCTTGCTCTTTATGACTGTGTGTGAAATCATTCGCCAAGCATTACCCATGATTGCTGAGAGGGCCCCTCGACAATTCATGGTTTCTATTTCCGTATGAGTTTTTGTTATCTCTTCCTCACAAATAAGTAGTTTTATTTTTAATTTGTTTATATTTGTTTCTATGTTCTCTGTAACATGTATCTGTCGTAGTTAATATAATTCGCATTGTGTTGTTAATGTAGTTCTTGTTTATAGAATTAAAATGACCAGTCACGTGTAGTTTGTTTTCAGTCTTCCTTTCAGTCTTTTCCTTTCAGTTAAATGCTTAATGTTATATTTGCAGATAGATAAAATTTAGTTAGTCTTAGGTCTGATTTGTAGTTAGAATTAGTTTCGTTAACTTTTGTTTAAATATAGATTAGTTCAGTTATATTTCAATTTGTTTTATTTTATAAAGAAGATATCCTTTTCAAAGCATAGATTAGTAGTAGAAGTCTTTTTAATTATTTCAAATTATTAATTAGGTTAAATTATGTATTTTATGCATATTGTTTTCATATGCACAAAATCAGCTGATAATTAAATCATTTAGCTCTGTTTTTATTATTTCTGTATACAGCCTCTCATTCGAAATGTGTGTTTGGACTGTCATTCGGACCTTCCCTCCAGACTGTTGTCCAGCCTTCCATCCGACCTTTAGCATTCTTAATTTATTTTTTAACCTGTTTTCAGTTTTATTTCTTTGGCTTTTTGAATTATGTTATGTTTTGATAATTAGATAGTAGTTACATCAGCCTCTAGGACCTTAGGTTAGATTATTTTAAAGTACTTATTAAAATCCTTTTTATTGTATTTCTTTTTTTTATCAAAGCATGTTTTTGGATTATGATTTGATTTGCTTCTTTTGTCTTTGATTTCCTCATTTATCATCGCTGTAATATCTGACAATTGTATCTCTGATTTAGTGTAATTCATCATTGTTTATATTGAATTTAGGGTTAGACATGTTAAATACACCAATACTTTGTAGATTGATATTAGTATAGGATTTATTTCTTTAATTGTATGTTTACTGCAAATGCTTATAGGTTAAAGAATTAGAGAAGTCTTCTTAATTAAGTTTTCTTTATTAAGTTTTCTACTTGTTTCTTTATTTATTTTTTCCACTTATTCATAAATTAGACCTTTCTTAGTTCCTGAAGTTGTTTATGAAATTTTTCCCATTCTTAGATTAAGAAGAAGAAGAGTTAATTAATGAGTAGTATGATATTATCCTAGTACGATGTTTTGCTTTAATCACGTTAATAATTGAATTTTTAGGAGTTTGACTCAGTTTTTCATTTTGAAATATTTTTCAATCTTTTGTTTATTAAAGTATGTCTACAACGCCCTAGGAACCCCTCTACCTTCGCATATATTTTTTAGCAACTCTAAGTCTACCAACCCTTGTCGATAATTAAATATTATGTGTATTTAAGATAGTAGAACACACCCAAACACAACTCGCAACAGTTTATTGCTTTCCCCCATCGTGACTTCCAGTGGTTGGTTACTTGACTCCAATATGATTTGTAATTATTGGTGACTTGTCTACAACATGACTCTCAATGTCTAGTGACCTTCCTCTAGTATAACTTGCAACTATTGGTGAACTTCCCCCATCATGATTGGATGGTGGTATACCCATTTGTCATTGCTTATTCTTATTATTCTTCCTATTTATATTCATGTTTTACTTCTGATTATTGGGATCTAAACTCTTGATGGACGAGGTAGAAGGAGAAAAAATATTTAATTGGAAAAGGAGGAAAATGGTTTGGGTGTTCTTGACATACAATTCCTACTTGAGAAACATCAAGAGCATTTGGGACATTTGGAGTGGAAAACAACAAAATTCCTATGGTGAATCCTGGAAGATTCAAGGTTTCCATCAAGGATTCAGAACCAACATTTCTGAAGGAAGGAAATTCACAAGGATCCCCTTCCATAGGGGTCCCTTGATTGGTATACTTAGGAGTTGTCACAGATGTATTCAAACAAGTGGGGCTTTATATACCTAAGAGGTAAGGTTTTGTCCCTATAATTGATGCAGATTATAATAAATGTTTCCCCATGTAAGTGGTGTTTCCCAAAGAGGATGAGTTCTTCCAAACAAATCCACTCCATGGTGGAGTGGTTTTAATATGTGGATTGGTGCCCCCTGGCACTTTACCACTTGTAGAAGGAATATTGTCGCTATGCATATTTTTTGTTGATGGTATAAGATGAACACCTAGAACATTACCATCCCAAGGTGGAGTATAATTCCATGGAACATTCTTGCTCCATGGTGAATAAATTCAGCCAAGAAAATTATAACTCTATGATGAAGGGTTTCCCCTAAAAATAGGACCAAGCCAAAAGTTGGGAATGCTTTGAGGATTATTGTAACCTCCTAACAGATTGCTAGTGTTGGATGGACCATCCCAACTATAGGAAAAACCCATGTTTGGTAGAGCAAACCCACTAGTAGGGATACCATGAGATGAAGTCGATGTGCTTCATGGATTAGGGTCCAAGAAGTTGGTAAGAGGCACTAAAGTGTTCGCTATGGTCATGCTAGCGACATGGAAACTAGGTGGTCGGACTAGTGCAATGATCGTTGACATTCCATTAGGATAAGAGCCTAGATTTTGAGGAACCCTAGTGGTAGTAGAGGCATGATTTCCCCCCATAGCCATATGCGGCATTGTGGAACTAAACCCTCGGGAATCTGATGATGCATTAGGATAAGACATAGTATGTCACAATTCAAAGAAAATAGAAGAAAAATAAAAAGGTGGCGATGCACCCACCGCTAGTAAAACTGGACCATTAATATCTATCAAAGGTGGATTAATATTGGTAATTGTTGTATCCTCAATAATATACATGTCTATTGTAATATCATCGATTGTATTTAACAAATATTCAACTAAGTCTCTTTGTGAAGGGGCTTGGACAAATTATGAGAAATAAGTGTTTTCTCCAATAGTCCTATCAAGAGTTGTGAATGTTTCATCTTCCAAGTCACTATAAAAAAATTTTAAGTGAGTGTAAGCATATCTACGAAGTAGCAGGACTTTCAAGTTTTGGTGACTCACCCCTCTACTATATGGAGCAATGGGTTGGTAGGTTGGCCATTTTGAAATGTTTTAAGTTTTTTTTTAATAATAGTTGTAAATAAAAAAATTCAAACTATTAACACAAAAAATTGTTCACCTAGCTCTCTGTGGTCCAAACCATAATTACACATCATAATCCCACCATTATTTCCTCCATTTTGACCTTCACGACTAAAATTACACCAAATATGGTCCAAATCATTATTATTCCTTCCCTCATAAATGAAGGGAAGTTGAGCATTTATTGTGATTTATCCCCATTCTCTCCAAAAATGACCAAAAAACTCTAAAAATGAGAATGGGTAAAAAACCATAGATAATTACCATGCATAATAAAATACCATGGGTCAACAAACCTTGGACCATCCTATAAATACATTGTGAATGTCTCCCCAAAAACACGTTTTCGTCATATTTTCACCTTTCTCCATTATCCCCACATTTTTTCATATCATTCCCACGATGTATCTTCAGCTTGCTCCATACTCACTTGGATCCATTCCCCTTATTTAAACACCATTAGTGGAGATGACTAGAGAACCAGACTGAGGAACCGGTGGACCATTTCCTTAGATGGCTACAGTGGCCCACTTCAAAGAAAGGTATCCATGTTGTTTTCTTTTTTTTAGTTAGATAAAAAATATAAGAATCATAAAAATATTTATGTTATTGTAAGTCGAGGTTGAGAAATCCCCCGTACCATGAACTCTACCCTATGATCTGGCTAATCTAGGATAGGTGCTTTTGCACGTAGTAGGGGAGAAATTCCCACTATAGTTTTGGCGACTCCACTTGGTTGATCCTTTAGTATATTTGTTTTTACAAATGTTTCTACTATTTTTTTATAATTGGGTACCTTTAGTCATCACAGATCTGACCCCCTCGAGACAAATCCAAACCAATCTTTCCTCAGTTCCTGCCCCTCAGCTCAAGCCAAAAGCCTTTTCTGAAAAACTCCTTAGTTTTGGTCGGATCGCACTTATTCAGTAGAAAGATATGAACAGGTCGCACATTTCTTCCCAACAAGTGCAACCTAGGTCACGCCTTCCACCCCTATAAATGTGACCTAGACCAAAACTCCAGATCGCACTTGTCTAAGCTCTTGGAGCGACCCTGGTCGCTATTGTGACCCAGTTTTATGTGGCATGTCCCGCATAAACCCCTAATTTGTGTGACATCATTATTCTGAATTTTTTTGTTTCGATCATGATTGTTTCACAGTTTTGTGCGACCCTGATCGCACATGTTTCGTCAACAGGTGCGACTTACAATTTTTCAGTCCTTTTTTGGTGTTTAATATCCTTGTTCCAGACCCCCTGTCTGTGTTCTACCCCTTCCCGGCCTTTTTCTATCTAGATCTAATCCATTACAGCCCCCTATTTTGTTTTGTCGTCCCATTCGCCTTGTATGTGATCCCCTTTAGTCAAGATTGGTAGTTGTGACCCCCTGTGTGTTTGCTACAACCTTATTAGTTCCTTATGCGCTCATTTACTTGTGTATATTTTATTTTCTGGAAGAATTAGTTATTTTTCATTATATTACTGTCATTTACTATTATTTATCTACATTTTGTGTCTCGATCGTGAGATTGTTGGGGTTTATACACACCACTTATGCACACATATCACACCCTAAAATAAAACGCTTGGTTCATGACCCCAAGCTAGCCTAAAAATTCAACTTAACTCAACCAACATTGTAAAATCATTTGAGGACCAAAACAATCTTGTAGTTAAGTTAATACATTGGGGATAGGCATCTAAATAACACTCCTTTGTCACTCACATTTGAGACATAGTTTTTTTCCATTAGGGTACCAAAATCCTATTGTACTTGTTGACACGTTCATGGCTATCTATTGGAGGGCCCCCCACTCTACGGGACTAAGCCACAACAAAGGGGTTTTGGAAGTCAGGGTGGAATACCGCACTCCATTTTGTATCGAAGGCTAACCCTTCATAATCCTCCTCCTGCATGTTGGAGTATACCGAGTTTCCAGGGCCAAAGGGACGAAGTGCCAATAAACCACTCCATATGTGTCATGAACGAGGTAGCCTAGTTGTCATTTAATCTAGGGCTCATGAACTCGAGGTCCCTCTCGATAGTGGGATTCTCTTAGCCTATTGTTCTTCCATTTTGTATTGTTTGACTGGGATTTCATCACCCTGCAGAGGATACGATTTGTGAGGGGCTTCCAGCTTGTAGCCAGGAGTTTGCTTGCACTCATACCCGATAGGTTAGTGCATCATTTTCTTTCTAGGTAGTGCTACTTGTTGGATTTCTTTCCACTTTATTGTAGACTCGCCTGTTGTAACATGTTGTTGCAGTTCAATTTTAGAGCTTGCTTTTTGGCCTATGAGACACCATTTGTTTGCTCTCCTTCTGCACACTCATTTGTTGTTGGATTTTTTATCCTGCATTTGACACTCTTACACATGCATTCATTACATAGGACACCACCACATCATCATTGTTCCACCACACTACTGATGTAGGCTGAAGGGGAATACCCCTCAGTTTGGTTCCTTGAACCATCACCGTCGAATCCATATTTGACGTCATTCACTACCTTAAGATCCATATACTGCCTCTGATTTTGATTCGGATTCCTATCAATCCAAACCCACTTTATTTATCTCCCCATATAACCCCATGGCTGGTGAACCTCCTAACCCCTTTCAGGGGGGTCAGTTGATAGTGGTATTGTGTTTGTTCCACCCATCATTCTGGGTATCCCTTCTATTGTACCGATCGGTCCTAGTCCTAGTGGGACCTTTTCCACTGCACACACTATTGTTGGTCTGCTACCCACTAGTGGTGGCCCCACTCCAGCGATCATGGTTCCTACTATACCATCATTCATGGATGAGGGAATTGGCCCTTCCACTTCCATTCTGGCTATCCCTACCATCTGAGTGACTACTCCTATTGTCATAAGTTAGCCTTACCCGCCCCCATTTACCCATGGGAACTACATTCTTGCTAGCGTCATCACCTTTCTTGGCTCTTCCCGATCCACTCTCGGTTCTAGTCTACCATTCATGGCTAGTCTCAACCTGTGTGATTTGGCATGCTTGACCAATGATCCCATTCAACATGAGCCATTATGACCTCCTATTCCTACCAATATCCCTCTAGACATCCCTAAGTTTGAGGGAAAGGCGGGAGAAGACCCCCAAAACCATATTATGTCATTCCACTCATGGTCTTCATCTAACAGCTTATTGGATGATTCTATCCGATTGTGGTTATTCCAGTACACACTAACAAGTGTTGCAGCCAAATGGTATATCGAACTACCTCATTCCACCTACCCGGAGTTTTCCTCATTAGCCTCGATGTTTCTCCAGTACTTCCAGTTACCCGTCCATTATTATGAGGGTGTGTAAATTCTATTATCATGTAGAGAAAACACAGCTATTGATATCACAAATCATATCCATGAGTGTTGTCGTCATCATAGCTTGCGTAAGATCCAGTTAGATAATGGTATTTTTCTAGATTGGTTTCTTAAAACCTTGCTCCCCCCATCACCAAGGACATTGCATCTGAGCACCCACAAACTGAGGAGGAATCCATCCTGAAGGCACAACAATTTGATCCCATCTATGCCCAATCGGGTTATCTGTATACCATTATACTCGATGCTCCCCGTGTTGGCTCCTCGTATCAAGATACATCTGGGAAATCCCATGTTGTTGATGGAGTCATTAGCTCTATTACTCAGCATCCTCACCTTTACATAACCTCTCCTTTGATGTCGACTCATTTTGATGCCACCCTAAGTGTTTCCCAACCAAGATACACCCATGATTTTTCATGTGTAACAGCTCTGTCTGAAGCCACACCCTCCTATGTGTCTCTCGCACCAGTTCCTCACGTTCACAAATGGGATTGCTTTGCACCTATGTGTAATGGTCAAATGGTAGGATTTGCTGCCCCCCATGATTCTCCTGCATATTACTCACCACCTATTCAACCTACACCTGCTCCATCCCTGACTCCTCCTTCTCCTCAAGGACAGTTCTACGCTCAGCATAACCTCCCTAATCAACCCTCCCCCAATAACCAACAAGGGAAGTGAAGAAAACAGAGAGGAAGGAATCAGGGAAACAACCATCCTCTAGGAGGTGGAAAACAACCCAACCCTCCAAACAAAAATGGAGCCAATCCCCTTGCACAGAATCCCCAACATCCACCTAGACCTGGGAAGAACTCTCAGTTGTGGACTAACCATCTGTGTGTCATTTGTAACACTTACAACCACTATACACATCAATGTCCTCATATGAATCACATTTGCATCCCCCCATTGTGTTTCCTTTGTTTAGAATACTCTGCGATGAGTCTCCCTTGGATCCCCTTGATATCACTAGTCCAGTTATTTCCCAAAGTATTTCCCATTGCAGTTGTCTCCCCAGTTTCACAGATATGATGCCTTCCCCATGAGTCAGTATCATTTTCTACCAGATGATCCCTGTCATCATACTCTGAACAAAGAAATTTTGAGTCACATGTACTCCCCTACCCCTGTTCCCCATTCTATGTATCTTTCCCCTGATTGTTCCATATCTCTGGTTGTCCCCCTCGCGCTTCTATCAAGGAAACCTCATTTCCTTGGTAGTTGTGAGTATCCCTCTGTCGACATCAACACATCTATTCCAGAGGATAAACCCAGAGGTCCTTGTATCATGTTTTCATCCACCTCATTGATGAGTTCCTTAGACCATTTAAAAGGAGTCCTTGGTGCCTTTCGGGTTGGTTGAGTCTCACGTGCTCGACTTCAACTCCATCATCGCACCATTGATATTTGTACAGGGTATTGGTTCCTTCATTATTTGGTTGAAGACCCCAGTTTTCACCTGACTCTAGCACATTGGTGAGTCTATTCCAGGACCCATACAATTTCATGCCCCTTGTGATTTTTGGGTTGCGTCAGCGAGAGTGTTCGAAATCCCCTCAGTATCATGCTTCTATGTAACTCCGGTACTTGATTCCGCTTATTGTACCATAGTGATTTTGACTCTCAAAAATTGATTTCATTCAGTTATGTACACTTCCATATCCAGCAGAGCATCAGTTGTTGTGATATTGCATTCCATGAGAATGTCATTGTTCCTATGTACCAATCCTTCATATCAATATTTATATCCATCCTCCCATTAAGGCCACCATTATGTTCTACCAGTTGTATATCTGTAATGATTGGCTCCCATTTTTTGAGCCTTAATCCCCATTTTTATATTGAGACATTGTCACAAGCATGGGTATGCCTGCCTCGTCCATATACATGTCTGAGACTATATGTACCTCATCCATTTTTTAGAAGAAATACAAACCAAAATCCACTACAGTTTGAATGTGGAGACTCCACTCTTCTGCGGTCCTCTCCAGTCTCTACAGTGTTGTCACCATTTCTCCATTAATCGTATGATTTATATCAGTCATACGATGAGCTCCTTCCTTCACACATCAGGGGGCAATCTGTCAATACAAAAAAAATTTCACCTAGTTCTTTATGGTCCAAACCATAATTATACATCATAATCCCACCATTATTTCCTCCATTTTGTCCTTCACAACTAAAATTCCACCAAATATGGTCCTAAACATTATTACTCCATCCCCCATAAATAAAAGGAAGTTGAGCATTTATTGTGATTTATCCCGACTCTCTCTAAAAAGGACCAAAAAACCCTAAAATGAGAATTGGTCAAAAACCATAAATAAATACCATGAACAATAAAATACCATGGGTCAAAAAAGCATGTACCATCGTATAAATACATTGTGAAGATATTCCCAAAAACAAATTTTCATCACCTTTCGCCATCATCCCCACATTTTTCCATATCATTCCCACGTTGTATGTTGACCTTGCTCCATACCCACTTGGATCCATTCCCCCTATTTCACAACCATTAGTGGAGACAACTGGAGAACCAAACCATGGAGCCAGTGGCCCATTTCCTCAAATGGCTACAGTGGCCCACTTCAAAGAAAGGTATGCATGTTGTTGTTGTTTTTTGTTAGTTAGATAAAAAATATAAAAATAATAAAAATATTTATGTTATTGTAAGTCGAGGTTGAGAAATCCCTCACACATGAACTCTGCCCTATGATCCGGTTGATCTAGGGTAGGTGATTTTGCATGTAGTAGGGGAGAAATTCCCACTACAAGACAATCAATCATGAGTTCAATTAGACACAAAGTGTCACAAAAAGCACATTAATATAAAATTGTTGGCTTTATGATTGGTATTGCAATGATCCAGATAAGAAGATCTGGTTGTGACGTGCTTGTCATTGATGACAACACATAGTTTGAATCATATGATCCAGATAAGCAGAGGTCTCAAATGAATAAGTAGAGGAATAAGGAGAATCGACTATTTGTGCAGAGATCCACAAGATAAAGCATGGCCAGAAATTTTAAAATAAAATCTGATGAATAGATCCGACGGTCAGGAGTGAACCTACAAACAAATCAATAGTCCAAAAAATTGTAGTAACAAGCTTGTAGAGGTCAAGTTTTGATAAAAATGAAAAGTGTGGTTCTGCATTCCACAATCTGTAATCCGAAGATTGATGGTCAGGAAAGGGTTCCGCAAAAGCGATTGATGGTTAACAGCGGTTGCGAAAAGAGAATTGTGGAAGTCCATTTTGACAAATTTGGGAGTCACATCCACATTCTGCAATCCACAATCCAAATATCGACGGTCAAGAAAGAATCCGCAAGAAATCGATGGTTCGGAGAGTTGTGAAAAAATGATTTGTGGAAGAGGAATTGCGGAAGCAGTTTCAAGAGAAGTCAAAAATGCATACCCGCAATCTACAATCAAATTTGATCTTAGATTGACGGATAGGATTGAATCCGCAAGAAATAGATGGTTCAGGAGAAATGGGGAAACAAAGTTGTGGGAGAAAAATTGTGGAAGTAGTTTGAACAAATTTGGAAAACCTCCAATCTGCATCAGATATAGGATCGACGATTGGGAAGACTCAGCAAGAGATAGATGGCGCGGAAGAAAAATTACAGAAAGGGAATTGCGGAAGTAGTTTGTACGAATTTGGAAAACCCGCAATCTGCAATATGCATCAGATCTAAGATCGACAATCGAGAAAGACTCTGCAAGAGATCGACGATGTGGAAGAAAAGTGTAGAAAGGAAATTGCAGAAGTAGTTTTGAAGAAAATCAAAATGCACAATCGAATTTCGTAATCTGTAATATCCGTAATCTTATTTCAGATCGAAGAACAGTTGAGAGTCCGCATGAAATCAACGGCACGGAAGAAGTCTTGCAGAAACAATCTTGTGGAACCAAAACTATGGAAACTCATATTTGCGGAAAATGGCAGTTGCGGAAGGATTTAGGGTTGTGGAAAAAGACAATTGTAGAAGGATTTAGAGTTGCAAAAACATCATTGCGGAAACTCAGAGTTGCAAGAAGACTGAGGTTGTGGAAACAGATTGCTTATCGATTGGGATCATTTCTTGTCATGAGGCATTGAACAGTTTTGATCAGTTATGAAACTGAACAGTCAGGCATATGAACAGGTGAAGGGATTAAGGATTGGCATGTATAAAAGGATGGGTGAGAAAGAGGACTTGTGTGCTCTCTAGAGGTATTCTGCCGGTGCATGGATCGTCATTGAAGTGGGAATCGTTGAATGAATGAGGACTCTGAATACACATAACAGAGACAGTAACATGAGTCGAGTCTGAATGAGCAAATCCTGAAGTAGATCAGAAAAGAGTAACAAATTTGGTATGCATCGTTATATATGTTTTCTTCATATTGTACTGAACATGTTTAAATCTAAGGAATCAGGGTGGTAGGGTGGTGCTAGGAAAAACATGTTGACTTCTCTTTACAAGTTGGAGCCTATACAAGTGGAAGTGGGTACTTCCACTCAGTAGTAGATGGAAAAATTTATTTTTTCGTGGGTGCTGAAAAATCATGAGGGTTGGTGCTCTCTACAAGTAGGAGCTTGTAAACAGAGGTTGTGGCCTCGGTTGAGTAGGTGCTCAAACAAAGATAATATAAATGAATTAGAGCTTCTTGTTAATATTTGTCTATGTATCTATCATGTGTGTGATTAATGATTACCATTTCTTTCATTATACGTGTTGCATCACCATGTCTGTAAATTTGTGATCTATAATCATGGTTTGAAAATTGGAAATTTTTTAAGCTTAGAAATAATTGATTCACCCCCCCCCCTCTCAATTATTTGAATAATCTCAACAATTGGTATCAGGTGTTATATTTTTAACATTAAGCTAGCATTATTAGGATCTTTAACTGAGAGAATAACAAGCACAGCAATCAAACACAAGAAACAATGAACACTGTGTTTTTCCTCAGGGAAACCATAAATGGAGAAAACCCCGCAACTTCCTCAGAGATAGAATCAACACCAAATAGAAAAGCCCCAAAAATAGTAAGATGAACTATTGACAACAGTATCCTCTTTCTTCCTAGCCCCAATGTCTTCTTCTTCCTCAGCTATGCGCTACAACTCAGTGTGAGTGAGTGTGTGATAAATAGAGAGGCTATCTCTCTATTTATACTAATTCCCAACTTGACTAAACCCTACTAGGGCCAACTTCACTAGGTGAGTCTAACAACCCTAGTGCCCCAGAACTGCGGGGACTTTAACCCTTGAACAATACAAGGGTTTCCCATAATGACTTGACATGACTTTTTTACATTATAAATCCTCTCGATCGGAACATCGGGGCATGACATGACTGAATTACATTATATACAAATCCAGGAATAAACATCGGGGTACAAGACATAAGATATATAACTGAATACATTCCAAAGTTACAAATACATCAACACTCCCTCTTAACTAGGAAGGTATTCTTTTGACACAATTTTCAGCACTGGTCTTCTTCTCTGTATAGACTGGATCATCTCATTCTCTTCATCTTCAAGTTGTCTTCATCTTCAAGACTTCTTTGTCTTCAAGTATTCAAGTCTTCTTCGTCTTCTTTGTCTTCAAGTCTTCTTCATCTTCAAGTCATCTTCTAAGTCATCTCCTTCTTCAACTCTTCTTCATCACGGGATCTGGATCATCACGACTACTGGATCATCATCATTGTATCATCATCAAATCTGGATCATCACTTGATTTGGATCATCATCACATCTGGATCATCACTTGATCTGGATTATCATCAAGTCTGGATCATCATCATCGATGCTATCTCATAATGGTGCTATCTCTCAATTCTTCTTGTCACATGAAGTTCTATAGAGCCATCCCTTTTTCATGGTGGTTGTAGGCCTAGCCTCCATGTAGGTCTTATCCAGCGCTTATATCTGACACTAAGTCAGAATGGCCCACCCAGCTCTTACATCTGACCTCATATTGTCAGAAAGGCATGCCCAGCACTCACATCTGACCTCATCTTATCAAAAAGGCCCAGCACTCACATCTGACCATGTGTAAACACATCACGTCAGAATGGCTCAGCACTTATATCTGACCATGTGTGAACACACTGCATCGGAAGGGCTCTGCACTTACATCTGACCATGTTCAAAAACACCGCATCGGAAAGGCTCAACACTTATATTCGACCATGTTAGAAAACACTGCATTGAAAGGGCTCTGCACTTACATTCAACCATGTTTGAAAACATCGCAATGAAAGGGCTCTCAGTCCTAGACTAAGAATTCCTAGTAACTGGCCAGGTGCCTCCATTCTCCCAAAGAATGGCATCAACCCTTATATCTGATCAAGTGGGAACACATACCTCAATCACATCAGAATGGCCATGCACTCACATCTGATCATGTAAGACTACATCCTATAGTCATATCAGAATGGCCCTCAATCCCAGACTGAGTATTCCTGGTAACTGACCAGGTGCCTCCATTCTCCCAAAGAATGGAAACTTAGCACCAAGCTGAGTATTCCTGGTAACTGACCAAGTGCCTCCATTCCAAGAATGGCATTCAGTGCTTATATTTGATCATGTAAAAACCAATCCTACAGTCACATCAGAATGGTTCGACACTCACATCTGACATGGAAGGAACCAATCCTCTCACCATGACAGAATGGCTTAGCTCTTACATCTGACCATGGAAGGAACCTAATCCTCTCACCATGTCAGAATGGCTCTAGGTCTCATCATTTCCATTTGGAGGGAACCTTGATCTGGAGAACACCAAGATTCTCCCTGAAGTACTCAAACTTCACTCTAGCCAATGGCTTCGTCAATACATCAGCTATATGTTCATCCGTCACGACATACTGGAGCTTCACTACTCCTCTCTGCACCATATCCCTAATATAGTGATACTTGATATCAATATCCTTTGACTTTTCATGGAACATTGGGTTCTCTAACAACTTCACACAACTCTGGTTTTTGCAATATATACAAATATCATCCATCTGGAGATCAAATAAATCAAACAGTAGCTTCCTCAGCCATATCACCTCACAACTCGCTAAACAAGATACAACATACTCTGCTTCAGCCGTACTCAGTGCCACATAGGATTGCTTCCTGCTAAACCAAGAGATCACACCTTATCCCATACTGAAGCAGCATCCTGAAGTGCTCTTCCTATCGATGGAACTGCCTACCCAATCTGAATCAACATAACCCTCCAGGTTAATCTTCTAATTTTCCTCATACTTGAGCCCATAGTCAACTGTACCCTTCAGGTACCTTAGAATATGCTTTGCAGCAATCAAGTGAACATTTCTCGGATCTATCAGGAACTGGCTCAAAATATTCACAGCAAAGCAAATATCTAGTCTTGTGTTCATCAGGTACATTAAGGACCCAATCATATGACGATACATCGTAGCATCAACCGCTTCTGATGAAGCATCACTCAATAGCTTCAGGTTCAATGTCATAGGTGTGGTTATGGCCTTGCAAACCATCATCCCGAATCTCTTCGAAATCTCTACTACATGCTTCCCTTGTCCAAGGAAGATTCCATCCACGTTTTGCCACACCTCCATGCCTAAGAAATAGTGCATCATACCCGAGTCTTTCATTTCAAACTCTGCAGCAATTTTCCTCTTCGTATCAGTAATCAACCCATCCATACCTATTACAAAAAAATCATCCACATATAGTAGGAGTATCACTAGGTTTCCATCTTCAACCTTGTAGTAAAGGTTGGAATCTGCTTTACTCTTGGTAAAGCCCAAACTAGATAGGAAACCATCAATTCTATCATACCATGTCCTGGGTGCCTATTTCAAACCATATGGGGCTTTCTTCAATCTACACACATGAGATTCCATGTCATGTGTCTCAAAACCGAGTTGTTGTTCCACATACACTTCCTCTTCTACTACACCATTCAAGAAAGCAGTCTTGACATCCATCTAATGTAACTTCCATTTCATCACTGCAGCTAGAGCAAGTACTGATCTGATGGAAGTGTATATGGCTACAGGTGAAAAGGTTTCTTCATAATCTATTCCTTCTTTCTGGCAGAAACCACGAGCCATGAATCTTTCTTTATATTTCTCAATGCTGCCATCTACAGCATGCTTGATCTTGTAGATCCATTTAGAAGTTACAATGGACTTCCCTTCTGGTCTTGGGACAACATCCCAAACATCATTCTTCATGATCAATTGATACTTTTCGATCATAGCATCCTTCCATTCTTTCCATTCTACCGCTTCTTCATAGTTGGAAGGTTCTTTATCAATAATGTCACATAGCAAGGCTACATAACTGGAATAGGACCTAGTTCTTTTTCTTCCTCTAGGTGTTTCTTCTGAAACTCCATACCTTTCTGCACCTTGGATAATTTCACGTACCCAAGCAGGTTTCCTCTTATGAGGATTCTTCTCTTGAGGTGGATCTACAGGTTCTTGAGGTTCTTCAAATTCTAGATCTTCTTCTGGTTGTGTCATGAATTCTAGGTGCTCTTCTTTCTTCAGGTTCTTCAACTTGTCTCTTCCTGGATTCGATGTAGGCTGAATCTTCATCAAATGTTACATCTCTGCTGATGTCGATCTTCTTGAATCCTGGGAAGTATATTTTGTAAGCCTTCGATCTTTCAGAGTATCCCACAAAAATACCCTTCTTTCCTGAAGGATCTAATTGTGTTCTCTTCTCTTTTGGAATGTGAATGTGCACTGGACAGTCGAATATTCTGAGATGGATGACTTTTGGTTTCTTCCCAGAGAAGACTTCTTCAGGAGCCTTGTTCTCAAGTACTCTATGTGGAGTATGGTTATGTACATACACCGTTGTTCTAGCAGCTTCTGCCCAAAGATGCATAGGAAGATACTGATCATGAATCATTGCTCTTGCAGCTTCCATGATAGTTCTATTCTTCCTTTCTGCAATCCCATTCTGTTGTGGATTATATGGAGTGGACAACTCCCTCTTAATCCCTGAGTCTTTGCACAACTCTTTGAATTCATTTGATGTGAATTCTCCACCATTATCTGATCTAAAATTATTGATCTTCTTTTCAGTGTGGTTCTCGATAAAGGATTTGAATTCCTTGAACTTGCTGAATACTTCATATTCATTCTTCATGAAGTAAATCCATGTCTTCCTAGAAAAATCATCAATGAAAGAAACATAATATATATACCCGCTTAGTGAGTTGGATGACATTCGACCACATACATCAAAGTGGATGATTTCCAAGATTCCTTTTGCCTTGCTTTCACCACTTGGAAATGTCTTCTTTGTGTTCTTCCCTTTTGCACATCCTTTGCATACACCTTCATGTTTTGCCTGCATTTTCGGGAGCCCTTCAACAGCTTTGCTTGCAAGAGGTAGTGCTCTGTAATGCACATGTGCAAGACTTCTATGCCAATGCTCATTTGGTTCTACCAAGTCATGAACCAAAGCTTGTTCTGGATGGCCCTTCAATTTGTATAAGCCTCCTTCTTGTTCCCCAATCACTACTACATCATCAATAGTCTTTCCTGTTGGCCACATGATGACTTGACCATCTATAAATGCAACCCTCATTCCTTTTGCATCTAATGCAGATATGGAGAGGAGATTCTTCTTTAGTCCTGGTACAAACAATACTTCCTTCATTGTCATATACTTTCCAGAGTCTAGCTTATAGCAGGATTCCCCACTACCTTTTATTAGATACTGGTAGTCATCTCCAAGTTTCACCTTGTGAGGTGATTCATGTTCAGATAATTTCACAAAGGATTCCTTGAATCCTATCATGTGCTTGGAAGCACCGCTGTCTATAAGCCAATCATTTCTTCCATGTGTGATAGTTCCTGTGAGAGAGGAGATCAGAACATATTCTTCATCACTTGAAGAATCATCAATGACTTGTCATCCTCTACAGCATGAGCATGATGTCTTCTCTTGTTTCTCTTCTTCTTGTGAGAGCTACTTTTGTTTCTAGGACAATCTCTAGCAAAGTGTCCTCTTTCATCACATGTATAGCAAATGTACTTAGACATATCTCTAGGCTTTCTAGAGTTATTCCTTTGATGAGAATACTTACTTCTGTGGTGGCTAGATCTGGATTTCTTGGATTGTACTGTGAGAGCTTGATCTTCACTTCCCATATTTTCTTCTAGAGCTGCTATCCTAGCTTCTTCTTGAGAGCATTCTTCCCAAAGTCTACTGAACTTGACTAACTTCTTTCTGGCACAAATTCCTTGAATAAAGGAGTCCCATGATCTAGGGAGACCATTCAAGGTTGTCATCACAATCTCTGCATTTTCTACTTATTCATCTACTGCTTCCAATTGTTCCTTGATCTAAGAGACCCTTGTAAAGTAAGACTGGATGGTCTCTGCATTCTAGATCTTTACATTCTTCAGTTGGTTCCTCAAGGTCATCTTCTGGTTTATGTTCTTCCCTTCAAACAATTTGGTTAGGGCATAAAACATAGCTTTAGGTGTCTTTAGGGAGGACACCTGTGGTATGAGGTGATCCTTGATTGAATCAGCAATAATCCTCTTTTCCATAACCAACTTCTTCTTACATAAGGCCTTAGCCTCATCTCCCTCTAGAACTGGAACCTCATCACTGATATAGGAGTCCAACTCATTTTCTTCCAGGACCAGGGAGATCCTATACTTCCAGGCTCGAAAGTTATCAGCTCCCTCAAGCTTTCCATCAAGCTTGGTATGATGATACATCTTAACTGAGAACCTCAAATGGAAATACAAAAGATTTAGATCTTACCAATTCAAGATGTCGGGTCTGGATTTGGAGCTGAAATTCTGCAGTGCTGGTTCAAGAGCAGATTAGGGTTTTTCTTTTTCGGAGTTTTGTCCAACAAAATGCTTTGATCTTGATCCCTAACTTTTATTTTGAGGAAGAGATCAATCTAGGCCTTGGCTCACTGAAAAATTCCACTTCTGTGGAAAGCCTTAATTTTCAACAATAGTGTCGGGCCCAAAACTGAAAAACCTCAGAATTGGATTCTGCTTCGACAGAAAGATGGACCCAAAGGAGGAGAGTTAATCCAACCTTCTTTTGCTGAAAATCTGTGGAGGAAGATCCACAAAGTAGGAAGCCCTAGTTCCCGCAGTTGCACAGTGTCTTCTTCTCAGGTTAGCTCTGATACCATGTTATACTTTTAACATTAAGCTAGCATTATTAGGATCTTTAACTGAGAGAATAACAAGCACAGCAATCAAACACAAGAAACAATGAACACAGTTTTTTTCCTCAGGGAAACCATAAATGGAGAAAACCTCGCAACTTCCTCATAGATAGAATCAGCACCAAATAGCAAAGCCCCAAAAACAGTAAGATGAACTCCCGATAGCAGTAACCTCTTTCTTCATAGCCCCGGTGTCTTCTTCTTCCTCAGCTATGCACTACAACTGAGTGTGAGTGAGTGTGTGATAAATAGAGAGGCTAGCTCTATATTTATACTAATTCTTGACTTGACTAAACCCTACTAGGGCCGACTTCACTAAGTGAGTCTAACAACCCTAGTGCCCCGGAACTACGGGGACTTTAACCCTTGAACAATAGGAGGGTTACCCACAATGACTTGGCATGACTTGTTTACATTATAGATCCTCCCGATCAAAACATCAAGGCATGACATGACTCAATTACATTACAGACACATCCCAGAGTAAACATCGGGGTACAAGACATAAGAGATATAAGTGAATGCATTCCAAAGTTACAAATACATCAACATCAGGGCGGGTTCGTTTTATTTAAAGTTAGATTTGTAAGCTTAAACATGACAAGTCATGAAGGGACTTTTATAAATAAGGTTCCTCTGTTTGATGGAACAAATTTTTCCTTCTGGAAGGTTAGGATGAGAATGCATCTAATTTCCTGAGGTGTTGATGTTTGAGATGTAATAGACACTGGCTATGTAAAGCCATTTTTGCTAGCCTCCAAAGATGATAAGTTGTAATTTAGTTTTAACGCAAAGGCAATGAATGCTATCCTGAGTGGTCTTGCAGAAGCTGAGTTTGTTAAGGTGATGCATCTTGAATCTAAAAAATATATGTAGGACAAAAATATAAGTAGTTATGAACTTGAAATTAATGAGAAAGTAAAAGATGCCAAACTACAAACATAAATACTGAAATTTGAATAGCTAAAGATGAATTAGGATGAGATTGTTAGTAAATATTTCTTAAGAGTAAAAGAGACCGTGAATGTTATGAAAGGTCTTGGTGAATAGATTGATGAAGAACCCTTAGTTCAGAAAATTTTAAGATCTTTGCCTGGAAGATTTAATCCCAAATTTTCTACAATAGAAGAACTAAGTGATATTAAAACTCTTCCTATTTACCAACTCCTAGGAACTCTGACTGCTTCTGAAATGAGGATTATTAAAGATCAATCAACCACTAGAGAAGCATCCTTTAAAGCAGATAAGAACACTGATTCTGAAATGGATGTGACTGAGGAAAAATTTGTAAGGAGGCTGAAGAAAGGATCAGGTAAATATAAAGGAAAGATTCCCTTTAAATGTTTCAACTGTGGTAAAATAGGCCATTTTGCATCTAAATTTCCCCACAAGAAAAAGGGATAGACTTATGATGATGAATAAAACTATGCATTTAAGAAAATCAATAAAAAGGATAAATATAAAAATAAAAGCTTGTGTGCAAATGATGTTGATTCCTCAGAAGAGATAGACGGTGATTCATCTTGTGAAGATAAAGTGAATAATTTTATGCTTATGGTCATAGAATATTTTGAAAATGAATATACAGGAAGTAACTTGGATGGTGATGAAGCTATGGTTGATATGGAAGGTGAACTAATCAGTTCTCTAGAAGAGATTGACAGACTCATACTAAAGAAGAGGAAATAAAAACAATTGTTGATACAGTATGAAAAGAATGGTAAAGAACCAAGTGAATATTTTTCCCTGTTAAAATTGGAATTAGAAGAGGCATAGAAAATAGAAGATATTCTGAAATAGCAATTAACAGAGGAGAAAAGAGATGTGAAGCATTGGAAGAAGAAGTAGTGACAGATAGAAAAGAATTGGAGAAATTTCAAGCTTTGTATCACCCAAATTTGTCAAGTATTAAAGCTTTAGAAGAACTAAACAACATTTTTAGTAAGCAAAGGTCTACATTATAAAAAATAGGTCTCGACTATGAAGAAGGTTCAAGCAGCAAACACTTAGAATACGAAAATATATTGCAAACAAAAGGAAATGAAGATGAAACAGGTACCAGAATCAGGAATCCAGATCAGAAAAATCAACCAAGCTTAACTTAGGAACAAAGTCAACAAAAAGGAAGACAACCAAGATCCAAAAAAATTTCCATGGTTATTGTTATTGTTGTTCTAATTTTGGTTATAAAGCTACAAATTGTGCATTTAATTTTAGAAGTATGAAATTAAAGATATCAAAGAACAGTCAATGCTGCAACATAAAACAAGACAGTCGATGAGTAAACAAGAACATCATACAACTCAGTTCGTAACTAAAAGAAGAACACATGATAGACATTATCAACTCTTTTGATCTACTGTACAATGAGCCCGAATGTTATGTTTGTCATAATTTTGGACACAAGGCTTCAGACTGTCATCTGAAGAATTACAAAACAGATCCAAGAGTGAATTCTCAGCTGGAAGTGCTAAAGTTTGGAAGAAGAAAGAAAATAACAAGTGTGGCTTAGTGCTTTATGTTCAAAGGAAAAAAGGACCCCAGTATATTGACAGTGGTTGTTCCAAGCACATGAATAGTGATAAAAGTAAGTTTATGTCCCTAAGTGAAAGTAAATCAGGAAATGTAACTTTTGGAAATGATGCTCCAAGGAAAATCAAAGGAAAAGGAATGGTAAAGTTGACTGATGGCAAAGGGAAATCCCAAGATGTGTTGTTTGTAGATGGACTGAAACATAATCATCTTAGTGTCGGTTGGGTTTGTGAAAGAGGATGTGAACTTGTTTTCACTTCTAAATATTGCAAGATAAAATATGTACCCTCATGAAAATTGGTTGTAAACGGCATAAGAACATAAAACAATCTCTATGTCTTGAAAGAAGGAAAAGAAGAATGTCATCTAAGCAAGTTTTATGAAAGTTGGCTATGGCATAGAAGACTTGGAAACTTAAACTTTGATAATACAATAACTCTTATGAACAATGGGGTATTAAAAGATCTTCCAAAAATATCAAAGCCATATGACTCTGTGTGTAAACCTTGTCAAATGGGAAAATTGTCTTGCATACAGTTTAAATCCAAGAACTTCACATCAACAGACAAACATCTTCAATTGGTACATATGGATTTGTGTGCACCATCAAGAAAGGAAGGCACGAGAAGAGAAAGATATTTTATGTTGGTTATTGATGATTATTATAGACTCACATGGGTTTCCTTTCTGAAGGAAAAATCTAAAGTGTTTGAAAAGTTCAAAATTTTCAAGGCTCTGACTGAGAATCAAACAAGAAAGAGACTGAAGGCAGTAAGGTATGATAGAGGAGAAGAGTTTAGTTTAGGATACTTCAAATATTTTTTTGATAAACATGGAATCAAAACAGAATATACTATTCTAGAGACTCCACAGCAAAATGGAGTAGTTGAGAGACAGAATAGGCCAGTACAACATATGGCAAGATCAATGTTGAATGAAAGGAATATTTCTCAGACATACTGGGTAGAGGCAATTCACACAGCTGTCCATATTCTTAACAAGGCTCACTTAAGGCCAAATAGTGATAAGACTCCTTATGAAATGTGGTTTGGAAAACCTGCTTCTATCAAACACTTTAAAGTCTTTGGAAGTAAATGTTATGTTAAAAATAATGATGAACTTCTTGGGGAATATGATGACAGGGTTGATGAAGGTATCTTCTTAGGATATGCTACAAACAGTAAAGGGTACACATGATATAATAAGAGGCTACATAAATTGGTTGACTGTATTAACATTTAAGTCAATGAAGGAATTCCTGTAAAATATATTCAGATAAGTAGTGTTGAATCAAATACAGAGGATACAGTTGAACTTGAGGAAGAACAGATCCAAGAATCAAAAAAAGAAGATTCAAAGTCAGATGATGAAAGTGAAAACATTCAGGCATATTCAAAACAGCAGATAGAAACAAAACCACCTTCCAGAATTATTTAGAAGAATCATCCTGAAAATTAGATAAATGGTGATAAGAATAAAGGAGTTCAGAGAAGAAGGAAATTGATTATAGCTTCAAAACAATCTTAGTTTGGTTTCCTATCTATGATTGAACCTACTAATTTTGAAGAAGCCAGTGAGAATGAAGGTTGGATTAGATCCATGAATGAAGAGCTTGATCAGATTGAGAACAATAATACTTGGGAGTTTGTTCGTGGACTTGCAGATAAGAATGTAATAGGCTCCAAATGGGTGTTTAAAAATAAGATGAATGAACAAGGACAAATTATGAGGAATAAAGCCCAACTGGTATGTAAGGGGTATGCACAAGTTGAGGGACAATTATTTGACGAAAACTTTGCACCCGTGAAAATATTGGAACCTATTAGAATGTTTCTTTCCTCTTCCAGTCATAAGGATTTCAAAGTGTATTAGATGGATCTTAAGTCAGCATTTCTCAATGGAGATCTAAAAGAAGAATTCTATATTTTGAGGGACAATATTTTGACGAAACCTTTGCACCCATGGAAATATTGGAACCTATCAAAATGTCTCTTTCCTCTGCCAGTCATAAGGACTTCAAAGTGTATCAGATGGATCTTAAGTCAGCATTCCTCAATGGAGATATAAAAGAAGAATTCTATATAGAACAACCTAAAGTGTTCCAATTGGCAGAAAATCTTGACAATATCTTAAAACTGAAGAAGGCACTATATGGATTGAAACAAGAACCAACAGCCTGGTATTATAGACTAGATAAATATCTATAGGACAAAGGATTCAAGAAAGGTACTAATGACAGTAATTTGTACATCAAATCTTATGGTGATGATTTATTAGTTGTTTTGGTGTATGTGGATGACATTACTTTTGGATGCACTAATGATTTTTTTGTTCCGTGGTTTGCTAATGCTATGCAATCTGAGTTCGAGATGTCAATGATGGGAGAATTGTCATTCTTTCCTGGTCTCCACATTGAGTTCTGAAGGTTTGTTTCTCTGTCAAGAGAAGTATTTGAAAGAGGTGTTGAAGAGATTTCAGATGGAATATTCTTCATCTATTAGTACACCTATGGTTGCTGGTTGTAAACTTAGCAAGGATGATCCCTCTCTTGATGTTGATCAAAGAACACATCGATCAATTGTAGGTAGTCTTTTGTACATCACAGCATCTCGTCCTAATATAATGCAATATGTTGGTATGGTAGGAAGATTTTATTATGCTCCTAAGCAAAGTCATTTGGTGGTTGTTAAGAGGATATTTAAATATTTGAAGGGAACAATGAATTATGGTCTCTGGTATCCTAGAAATCAGAATCTTCAGTTAACCGTATATTCAGATGTTGACTAGGCAAATTGTTTGGATGAAAGAAAAAGCACAATTGGAGGTGTATTCTTCTTGGGTGATTCTTTAGTTGCATGGCTGAGTAAGAAGCAAGGCTCGGTATCTTTATCTACTACAGAAGCTGAATACATTGATGTTGCCACTTGGTGTACACAAGTAATATGGATGATCTACACACTGGCAGATCCAAAGGTAAAATATGTCGATCCCATTCCTCTCCATTATGATAATACTAGCGCCATTAGTGTTTCCAAGAATCCAATTCATCATTCCAAGACTAAGAACATACCAATTAATAATCACTTCTTAAGGGAGCAGGTCACAAACAGAGTGGTTCAATTGAATTTTATTCTTTCTACATAACATATTGTTGATATCTTTACTAAACCTTTACCAAAGACACAATTTGAGTACCTACGCTAGAAGTTGGGTATCATATCTTATTCCAAATAACTTGTTCACTTTGATAGGGGGAGTTGTGTTATAGAGTCTTCTTTGACATTGATTTCAAAGGGGGAGAATTTATTGTCGCTACAGATGATAAGCAGTTGGTGATTACAAGTACAGCAGGTATCCAGAATGTGAAGGTTTCCATCAATCCCAAAGGGGGAGATTGTTGGAATTATGATTGGTATTGTGATGATCCAGGTAAGCAGATCAGGTTGTGATGTGCTTGGAATTAATGGAAACACATATTTCCAAGCATATGATCCAGATAAGCATAGGTCTCAGATGAATAAGCAGAGGAATTAGTAGAATCGATGGTTTGTGCAGAGATCCGCAAGATAAAGCACGGCAAGAAAGTTTAAAATAAAATCTGATAATAGATCTGACAGTCAAGAGTGAACCCACAAAGAAATTGAACAGTCCAAAAAATTGTGGAAACAAGATTGCAGAGGTCAAATTTTGAGAAAATTGAAAAGTGTGGTTCCCCATTCCGCAATCCGCAATCTAAAGATCGATGGTCAAGAAAGGATTCCGCAAAAGCGATTAACGCTTCACAGTGGTTGCGGAAAGAGATTTGTAGAATTCCATTTTGACAAAGTTGGGAGGCACATCCACATTCCACAATCCGCAATCCGAATATCGATGGTCAGGTAAGAATCCACAAGAAATCGATGACTCGGAGAGTTTCCAAAAAATGATTTGCGGAAGCAGTTTCAAGATAAGTCAAAAATGCATATCCATAATCTACAATCTGCATTTGATCTCAGATCAACGGTTGGGATTGAATCCACAGGAAATCGACAATTCAAAAGAAATGCGGAAACAAAGTTGTGGGAGAAAAATTGTGGAAGTAGTTTGAACAAATTTGGAAAACTCACAATCCGCATCAGATCTAAGATTGGCGATCGGGAAAGACTTCACAAGAGATCAACGACACGGAATAAAAGTGCCAAAAGGAATTTGTGGAAGTAGTTTTGAAGAAAATCAAAATGCACACCCGAAATTTGCAATCCACAATTTTCGAAATCTTATTTCAGATCGACAAATAGGAGAGAGTCTGCATGAAATTGACATCGTGGAATAAGTCTTGCGGAACCAAAACTACGAAAAAATTATATTTAAGGAAAAATACAGTTGCGAAAGGAGTTAGGGTTGTAGAAAAAAACAAATGTGGAAGGAGTTAGAGTTGTGGAGACGCCGTTGTGAAATCTCAGAATTACGGGAAGACTGAGGTTGTGGAAACAGATTGCTTATCGATTAGGATCCTTTCCCATCATGAGGAATTGTATGGTTTTGATCAGTTATGAAACTGAACAGTCGGCCATATGAACAGGTGAAGGGATTAAGGATTGGCATGTATAAAAGGATGGGCGAGAAAGAGGACTTGTGCGCTCTCTGAAGGAAGTGCGTTGGTGCATGGACTGTCGTCGAAGTGGGAATCACAGAATGAATGAGGACCCTAAATACATAGAACAAAGATGCTAACATGAGTCGAGTCTGAATGAGTAGATCATAAAAGTGTAATAGAGTTGGTATGGACTGTTATATCTATTTTCTGCATATTGTACTGAACATGTTTAAATATAAGGAATAAGGGTGGTAGGGTAGTGCAAGGAAAAACATGTTGTCTTCTCTATACAAGTTAGAGCTTGTACAAGTGGAAGTGGGTACTTCCACTCAGTAGTAGCTAGAAAACTTTATTTTTTAGTGGGTTCTAGAAAGTCGTGAGGGTTGGTGCTCTTTATAAGTAGGAGCTTGTAAACATAGGTTGGAGCCTCGTTTGAGTAGGTACTCAAACAAATATAATATAAATGAATTAGAGCTTCTTGTTAATATTTTTATATGTCTCTATAATGTGTGCGATCGATGATTACCATTTCTTTCATTATACTTGCTGCATCACCATGATTGTAAATTTGTGATCTGTAATAATGGTTTGAAAATTGGAAATTGTTTAATCTTAGAAATAACTTATTCACCCCCACCTCTCAATTATTTGAATAATATCAACAAAAATAACTCATATAACAAGAAAACTGCTCTTCCAAAAACTAAATCAAGGTGGTCAAGGCGTTGCTCCAATTAATGAAATGCAAAGTAAAGGTTCCCTTCTAAAAATTGATTGTTGAGGGAAATGAATCTTTAGTAATCACATGATGAAGGTGTGAATGAAACAGTTGTGATAACCCTCATGCAACAATCAACAAAGGTGCAAGTAATCACCTTTGACAAATACCCTCTAAAGGAATTGAGGTAGATTTTAGATGCTTGTTTTAGGTACCATAGGATTTCCCACTAGTAGTCACCCATGTGATGTCCTAGGAATAGTAACTAAGATTGCCATTTCACAATAGTTGGATGAGGGAAATAGTCGTAGTTCAAGATTAATTGTATGGGTAGGAATGTAAAACTTGAGTCCTCAACTCAAAGCTTTAGAAAAGTAGTGTCAACCCGAGGACTTGCCACTTTAACTAAAACCACCGTACATGCATTAATCCCACCAAACAAGTGAAGAGGGTATATCTACCACACTTTCTTAGCTTGACTATAGTGCTTTACACATGTGTTAGATGTCCTTTCCTAACAAATTCTCTTTTCTACTAATGGATTTTATCTCTTAAATCAATTTTCTAGTTTTGTGTTTGGTAGCCTTGAAGACATCTACTCTCCAACCTTGAACCAAGGCCCTAAACTTTGTCTAATGTGTGTTTGCTATAAATTGAAGTCTGACTGATTTTAATTAATTGTTTGTTTTAATATTTGTTTTATTAAATCAAAGGTATGGTGTGAAACTCTTTTTAATGATATTATCGACTTAGTGGTGATGGATCAACCAAAACCAAAAGCTTTCCCTTTGATGAATGATTCTTATTCTGATAGAAATAAAAGAGACTTTTTTATCCTCTTTATTTAACACAGTGAACTAATTACAAAACCATTTAATACCTTATGCAAAAAAACTCTAATAGTCGATAAATAATACTATTTTTAAAACATGCAAGCATTGCACATTCTTATGCTTATTTTGATGAAAACAATAATAGAGTAGGGTACTACAAGATGAGGTTTTCTTTGAAATATTTTTTAAATGAACAAAATTTTATGATACTTTCCAATCCTGCCAATAAATCTGTATGGTGATAAAGAAACAATCAAATAATGCAACCACTATAAACTTGACATTTTTATTTGACAATAACAATAAAGATATCAAAATATAAAAAATAATGTCATTTGTTCTTTCACTATTAAATTGTAATGCATGAAAATATGTGGTAATTTTAGAGAATATCTCTTGAATTTTTTGAGGACATTCACTTCACTTATTGAAAAGTATAACTTATGTATGCAACTAAAACAAAGAATTTTGTAAAAAATAACCTACTTAACTTTTTTCAATGTAACCTTTTTAAATGCAACATGCAAGAAATAAAATGCAATATGAAAGCAATCAAATGCACATGAAATCAATCAAATGCAAAATTGGATCAGTCAAATGCACTTGAAAGCAATAAAATGCAACATGCAAGCAATCAAACCCATAAAAAAGGCTTTAAAATGAATTTATTATAATATGGTCGTTAATGTTGGCTTGAAAAAAGTGACCAGATTGATATGGTCACGACCTTGGGGATGATAAGGGTGCTCAATCACTACTATTGGTCAAAAAGTGTTAACACCCAAAAAGTGTTCACTACCTCATCTACCCCACTACATGGCTCATTTATCCATTTTCCTACCATATTTCCCTTGAAAACCCTGAAAATCCCACTAAAAAGCCTCCAAAAGGCCTAAAATGCCTCCAAAAGGCCATAAAACCATCAAAAAGCCTCCAAAAGGCCTAAAATGCCTCCAAAAGGCCATAAAACCACCTTTTTTCCTCCAAAAATATCCAAAATTCCTCTAAAATAGCAAAAAACCCCTAAAAAGGGAAGAAAAAAATATAAAATATAAAATAATGAGGAAAAAGGAGGAAAAAACCCTATACAGCTGCCCTAAACCATGTGGTTTCCAAAACCATGGGCCAGCACTCCACCACTAAAAAACTATAAATAGGTGATGGAGACCCCTTATTTCACATCCACAATCATAAGCACCCTTACTCTGCCAAAATAGCTCTTGAAACCCTAGCTCACCCTTGAGTTGTTTTCACCTTGAAAGCCCCTTTTGGCCCATTTCCAACATTGGAAAAAGAGAAGGAGCAAGTTGGAGCTTGGAGCAGCCTTCTTGGATCACTGCAAAGGGCTTCACCAACCTTCTCATTGGAGGTAACATCAATACAAGACCCATTCTCTCTATTTTGTTTTTCTGTTTCATGCACATGATTAGAGTAGTTTTTATTTCTGTTTAGCTTTTTAGTTTAAATTTATTGAACTGCTACTAAGGAGTCCCTTCTCCTTAGTAGGTGCTCATTCGCACAAGCTAGGGGTAAAACCCTTGCTACAGTTTTGGCGACTCCCCTAGGTTTGAATTTCTGGTTTCAGTTTAAAAAATTGTTTAGTTTTCTGCAATAGCGACTCGTTTTTTCCTTTCGGCCGCCGTAAATGGCATCTTTTCCCTCAGCAGTCGCGTCCCGACCGCGGCTCTCAGACTGTTTCTGGTGCCCTGCCTATGGATTCAAGTCTGTTACCTGCGATCTGACCGCGGCTAATAAGCCTATTTGCTGCGATCTGACTGCGCCTGTCGGCCATTTTCCCGCATCCCGATCACGACATTCAGCCCCTTAGCTGCGACCCGACCGCGTCTGTTTTCCCTTTTTCCTGCAGTCCGACTGCATCTGTTGGCCAGAAAGCCACGACCTGTCCGCGCCTGTTTCCCTCAAACCCGCGGTCCGACCGCTCGATTTCGCCACAGACCCGCGGTCTGATTTCTGCATTTTTTCCTGTTTTTGAACCCAGCCCCTTTGCTGCAATATTTTCTACATCTGCACAGCCATCTGTTCTACCTGGAGCCCTACTTCCGTACAGCCTTTTCTGCAACACCATTTCTGTTCCCTTTTTACAGAATCTGTTTCAAATTTCAACATTTTAATTCAGAAAATTTTGCATGTTAAATTTTTGAATTCAGTATTACTGTTAGTTAGAAAGTTTCCCCCTTGTGTGGCACTTCTATTTTGGGTTCATCACCTCACGAGCACACACTCTGTCACATATTTCAAGTGAGCCTTAAAAAACTACTTAACTCAACCAATATTCTAACCCCACTTGGGGAACACAAAAGAATCTTTGTAGTTAGGTAGGATCGGGGGGATAGGCTTCCAATAACACCCCTCGGTTACTTACACTTGAGACATAGCTGTTGTCCAATTAGGGAACCAAAATCCCCTAGTATTTTTTGGCACGGTCACAACCAGTTTACCAGAGGGCCTCTCCCTTAGGAGGGTTGAAGTCGTGAGACTGGTTCCAGAGGCCTGAGTGGAATACCGCACTCCATTCAGTAACTGAAGGGCTACCTTTCGCGGTTCTCGGGATATCCCTGTATAGGGGTATTGCGGTAAAAGGACCAAACGGCAGATTCACCTTTCTGGACGTGTCATGAACGGGTACCTTAGTTGCCATTCTTCTAGGATTGACTACCCGATATCCCTCCCGGTAGGGGGATATCTTAGCCACTTGGCTTTCCTATTCATATTGTCTGACTTGGATTTCACCACCTTGCAGAGGATATGTCTAGTTGAGTCAGAATACTTTTAGTTAGGTGTTTGCATGCTCCCTTACCTCCTTTTGGTCTAGTGAGTCCACCATTTTTATTTTTAGGAAACCTGCTGCTTGTTGGTATTCTGACCATTTCTGTTGACACTCCACCTATTGTAGCACAGCTGTTACAGTGGGTGTTTTGAGTTGGTTGTTGGCCTGAGTGCCCTATTTTTCGAGCTCTCCTTCTGCACACTCCGTTGCATTAGGATTTTTGAGCTGTTTTTTACCCACCTCAACCCACAGAGATTTGACACCATCTGTCACTATTGAGTCCCCGAGACATTCTCGGCGCCTCAGGGGCGAGCCCCCACAGCACGGTTCACTTGACACTACCCGTCATCGACACAGATCATCCTCACTTGATACCACTTATCATAGATCTCGAGCCTTCTCACTTGACTCCACTCGTCAGTGGCATAGGACTCCGTCACCAGATATTGACACCCCTTATTTTACCTCCGATTCTGAGCCAGAGTCTGAGAACCCCATTTACACTGCCCCTACTAGCCCCATGGCTGGCGTGACTTCCACTCCCATCTTGGTAGGGACCATTGGTGGCACATCCACCACTACACTAGTTACCACACCTGTTTTGGGTATGCCCTCCATGGGGCCCCCATCTACCGTTCCCCTCACGGCCCCTATTCCCACCGTGGGAATACCTATTTCCACTCCATCAGTGACTCACACTACCCATGGTGGTGCAGGACCGTCCTATACCACCTTAGTTCCCCCACTTGGGGGCAACCCCCCTAACACTACCCCTCCACTTGGGGGCATTGGCCCCAACTTGGTCCAACCCACTACTGTGTCACATCCTTTTTCCAGTTTGCCATTCATGGCTAGCCTCAACCTGCCTGACCTAGCCAGATTGACCAACGACCCTATCCGACACGACCCTGCGTGGCCTCACATGCCCACCACGCTCCCCTCTGACATCCCTAAGTTCGAGGGAAAAGCAGGTGAGGACCCACAAAACCACATTATGTCCTTCCATCTATGGTGTTCCTCCAACTCCATAGTGGACGACTCTATTCACCTCCGTCTATTACAGCGCACCTTCACTGGCTCTGCAGCCAAGTGGTATATCGAGCAACCCCATCGAACCCATGCCACCTTTGCTTCCCTTGCCTCAACCTTCCTGCATTTCTTCCAGTTACCTGTCCGCTATGACGCGGGCGTTGAGATCCTCCTATCGTGCAGACAAAACACGACTACCCACATCACTGACCACATTCATGAGTGGCGTCGATGCCGTAGCTTATGCAAGATCACATTAGACGACCGTATCTTCCTAGATTGGTTCCTCAAATCCCTTCTTCCTGTCATCACTAAGGATGTGGCATCCGAAAGACCCCAGTCTGAAAAAGAGGCCATCCTTAAGGCCCAACAATTCGACCTCATCTACGCCCAGTCGGGTTATCTCTATACCATTATACCTGACGCCCCTCGCGGCGATTCCTCCCAGCATGATGCTCCGGGGGCATCCCACGCTGCCGACAGCATCATCGGCCATGTCTCTTCACATCCTCAACCATTTTCCATCGCACGTCCTACCCCTGGCCCTGACCTTTCAGGGGCTACCTCACAGTCTGGAGCAACCAACTCGTATGCTCCCATGACACATCACCACCATTCCCATGGACCCTCATGTCCACCTCAGTGTTTCGGTCATGCGACTCCCGCTTACGCCCCCTCGATCGCACCTCAGCCCTACTACCACCAGCAGGCTGCACCAGCTCCTGCGCCTTCACAAGCCCAACCCGCTTATTACTCGCCATAGGCAGCCCCTGCGGCAAACCCACAACTCGCTCTGCAGCCCTATCAGCAACCCCCTCAAGTTGTTGCACCTACGCAGCCTCCACCTACATATCATCCATCGCAGCCTGCTCCAGCACATGCCCAACCTCAAAATCCACCTGCTGCCCAAGGGCAAGTTTACACCCAACAAAACCCGCAGCAAAACCAGAACAACCAATGCAACCAGGGCCAACAAAACTGTGGCAGGGGCCGAAATCATGGAAACAACCAACCTACAGACCAAGCTGGTCAACCCCCTAATCCCCCCGATAATAATAATGCGGCCCCTGCTAACCAAAACCTTGATCGCCCGCCCAAGCAGGCTAAAAATCCCAATTTGTGAACAAACCATCCTTTTTCTATCTGCGGGGTCTATGGCCACTACACACATGCTTGCCCACACTTGGAGCAAGCTCAGCAACTTTGGGTTGATGATGCCCACCGCCAAGGGCATGCGGCTCCTCAACCACCACCCAACCCCCCACAACCTCAGCAGCCACCTTTGGTGCTGCAAAACCCCTTACCAAACCAAGGCGTAGTGAACACTCAACCGTTGGCTCCCCCTCAAGCCAATGCGCCAACCCAACAACAAATCACTTACGCTGCTCCTGATCAACCCATGTTTGACTCAGGTACCCACCACTTGTTGATGATGTCCTCTGATGAGGTCAACCTCCAGACCCGGCGGACCCAATATGGCCCCACCCCTGAAGCCCCTCCTGCCGATAAACCCACTAACGCTCATCCCACTGATCAGGCGTTATGTATACCTCCACCTCCACTAGATGGCGCTCCCAAAGCACCTCGTTTCCCGCTTCGCCGTATAAACAATAACCCCAATGCGCGGGCTGCGTCAAACTACAACATTGTCGATGACTTAGCCCAATCTCCCGCAGCCATGTCTGTGTTAGAAGTCTTAAAAAACTGCCCTTCGCAGTGCAAGACTTTACTCTCAGCTATTGGGGCTATCGATCCAAATGATTCGATTTTAATGGCATTTGATTTGGACCAATCCGAACCCCGCATGCCTTCCACTTTATCATTCCAAGTTTATGTTTCCATTCGGAATTTTGTCATCCATCGATGCATTATTGATGAAGGTGCCTCTACATGTATCATGTCCACCTCTATCTGGCAGAAATTGGGATCCCCCCCTCTCCAGTCGTCCACTACTGCGTTGCGAGCCTACGACAGGCGTTCGGCTCAACCACAAGGCCTATTAACTAACGTCCCCGTCCAGTTGGCTGGCAAAACCGTCCTCATCGACATCGAGGTTATTAATGCACAGCTTGATTATAACCTTTTACTTGGCCGCAGTTACATGTATGCCATGCGGGCGGTTGCTTCTTCCATTTTTCGTACCATGATGTTCCCCCATGAGGGACGCGTGGTCAAGGTTGACCAACTAACCTACTATGATCCCAATGCCCCCACGGCACCCGAAAATGTTCTCCCCATGGTTGAACAACCTGTTTTAGATGCCACCACCTCACTCGTTTCCTCTATGGGGCCCAGAGTTTACTCAGACGCGCCAATGACCTCGACCTTCCAATCTATTCCACCCCCGTCACCCGCCACTGACGTGTCTGACCTATGTACCCTGTCCCATAACACGCAAAATCCTACTAATCAACCGCCCTTGTTGCCTAAACCCCCTTTGGTACCTAGTCACATTGGTGTTACACCCATCCATACCATTCCTTTCCTCATCCCTCCCTCAGGAGTAGTTAGCGCCCCGGTCATGGCTACCCTCAGCCTCCCTGGGTTAACCTTAGGATTACCCGTTTGGTATCTTTCGCCTCCCATTCCCCCGATGAAACCAGATGTCGTCCTACAACCGGTGCAACCCATTGTCACTACTACTCAACCACCTCCCGGTGTCGCTACCCCGTTGTCCTCCACGAACCCCCCCCCTCCTCTTACCAAACCAACTGGGGGCAGAGGCCACCAACCTTACACTGTTGTCCCACCTCCCAAGACAGTCAAAAACCCCCCTGTGTTTCATGCTCCTCCCAAATGCTCACTGTGCAATGAGTTGGGCCATGCGACTCACCAATGTCCTCAGTTATCGGCATTACAGGAACACATGCAAATGCTTGACGACGACCCCACTATCCCGGTTGTCCACCTTGATCCAACCCCTACGCCTCGTGACAAATACCTGCGCACTAACCACCCCTGTTCCATATGAGGTGTTTACGGGCATTACACACATCACTGTCCCGATCTCCCCGATTACAGAGCAGTTCTCTTTGAGATGAACAATATGGATCTTGAGACGGCACCACCCACCATTGAGGAGATCCACCCCCCGATCTCTTCCCCTTCCGGAGAGGTTAATACCATTTATATGATCTCTTCCGCCACTACTCCCTCATCAACCGATTTGATGACGCAAACTTTACATACTGATGAGGAGATCCTCGAAGCTCTCACTGCCCCGGATTATCCCTAGGATGACATGCACCATCGTTCCTACTTCCTACCAGATAAATCCTCCTCTAACACTGCTACCCAATTTGCAGTTGAATCCAAAGACTTCCTTCCCCCCAAGGTCGACTGGTTCAAGGACCCTATTCCTGCTCCTGACGCCTTCGAGGAGGGTAACATGGCCAACATCTCACCTGTTATCCAAATCGATATCGCTGCCCCAGGAAGCACCCCCGAACTCATCACTTTAGGAGCCTCTTGTAGTGAGCAAGAGATTGAAGAATACAAAAAACTCTTCAAAGAATTCTATGATGTCTTTTCCTGGTCCTATACCAAAATGCCCGGTCTTAACCCTGCCATTATAGAGCACCACATCGACACATGGCCTGATGTACCCCCCATTCATCAAAAACAGCGTCCCATTCATCCCTCAAAACTCCCAGCTGTCAAAGCAGAGATTGAGAAACTTCGCACGGCAGGATTCATTTATCCTATTGCCTATACCACCTGGGTTTCAAACCCTGTTCCCGTTAACAAAAAACAAGGCACCATTAGAGTATGCACTGACTTCCGAGATTTAAACCGCGCCTGTCCCAAAGACAATTTCCCCACGCCATTTATTGACCAGCTCATCGATGCGTGTGCGGGGCATGAAGTCCTCTCGTTCATGGACAGTTTTTTCAGATACAATCAGATCCAAATCCGAAAGGAAGACCAGTACAAAACTGCCTTTACTACCCCATGGGGCACCTTCGCCTATCACGTCATGCCTTTTGGCCTAAAAAATGTTGGTGCCACATTCCAGTGGGCCATGACCTATTGCTTTCATGATTTGGTCCACATCCTGCTCGTCTACCTTGATGACCTCACAGCTCGTTCCCGGAAACGATCAGACCACCTTAACGACCTTCGGCAAGTTTTTCTACGTTGTCGCAAATATCAGATCCGCTTGAACCCACACAAGTGTGTCTTTTGCGTTTCGGCAGGCCGATTGTTGGGTTTCATTGTTTCCCAGAAAGGAATTACTGTTGATCCCCTGAAAGTCCAAGCCATCTTAGACCTTCCCTCTCCTCGCACGCTCCGACAACTTCAAAGTCTGCAAGGACGATCCAATTTCCTTCGACGCTTCATTCCTGATTACGCCACAACCGTTCATGGTTTCTTGCGCCTGCTCCGTACCCACATACCCTTTGTCTGGGATGAGCAAGCAGAAGCTGCATTTGAAGCCCTCAAGAAATCTCTCACACAAGCCCCCTTGATCTCCCCTCCGGATTTCTCTCAGGACTTCATCCTCTACGTCTCGGCATCCGAGCATGCTGTGTCCGGAGTCTTGGTTCAAGAAGACACCTCACACCAAGAGCATGTCATTTACTACGTCATCCAAACCTTGTCCGGCCCACCCCTACGTTACCCATATGAGGAGAGACTAGCCCTAGCAGTGGTCTTTTCCGTCCAAAAATTGCGACACTACATTTTACTTAGTCATACCACAGTCGTCGCCGACTCTAACCCCATGGTATATCTCCTAAACCGGCGGCTCCTGCAAGGTCGTGTGGCTAAATGGGTCATTATCCTCCAGGAATATGACCTCACGTTCCAAACACCTAAAAGCACTAAAGCCCTTGCGCTTGCCCAGCTCATCACCGATCTCCCTTCCTTTCTCCCGGCCCCACCCATTTCCGATGAGTTACCCGACAATCACTTGTTCACTATCTTGTCTGATGACCCGTGGTACGGTGATATCTTGTTATACCTACGCACGCAAAAGTTTCAACCCAAAGTCACTAGTAATGGACGTCGTCGTATCCGTCACCAGGCCTCTCGCTACCTCCTCCTAGGAGATGTCCTTTACCGGCGAGGGGTCGACACAATTCTTCGTCATTGCCTTACACACGAGGAAGCCGAACACGTCCTTAATGATTGTCATAGCGGTGCCTACGGGGGCCATTTCTCAGGGATGGCCACTGCCCAAAAGGTCATCCGCGCCGGATACTTTTGGCCTACACTTTTCACCGACTGCATCACTGCAGTCAAGCATTGCCATAACGGCCAATTTTTTGCCCCCAAGGCTCGGACACCACCTGCTCCATTACACCCAGTCGTCACCGTTGGTCCCTTTTGTAAGTGGGCCATCGACTTCATGGAGTGTAGACCCCCATCTGAAAACGGCCATAAGTACATCATTGTCGCCGTCGATTACTTCACCAAATGGGCGGAAGCCATGCCCACCTTCAACTGTACTGCTGACACTGCTGCCCGTTTCTTTTTCAACCATGTTATCACTCGATTCAGGGTCCCTAAATAGTTGGTATCAGACCATGGATCACACTTTGAAGATTCCATTTGGCACGAGTTATCCACCCTCCTCAAGCTTGAACACCAATTTTCCTCTGCTTACTACCCTCAAGGGAACAGTCAAGTAGAAGCTGTTAACAAAATCCTAAAAACTATACTCCAACGCACTGTTGACCGGCATAAGTCCAATTGGCACCATATGCTATTCCCTGCCTTATGGGCTTACCGTACCTCCACCAAGACCGCCACTGGTTTTACCCCGTTTCATTTAGTCCACGGTGTAGAGTCTTTCCTCCCCATCGAGTGTCAAATACCTGCCTTACATATCGCCGTTGAGCTTCTCCCCGATACCTCCCCCCTTGAGCAACGTCTGCTATCCCTCGAACAAGCCGATGAAGATCATCGTGCCACTCTCCAAAACATCGAAGCTGCCAAAAACCGCTCCAAATCCGGTTATGACAAACATGTTCACCCTCAAACTTTCCATGAAGGGGACCTCGTCCTCGCCTATGACCAAGCCCACGACAAAACCGGTAAAGGAAAGTTTGAGTCCATGTGGCAAGGCCCTTACATTGTGCAGACTTGCCTCGGCAAGGGGGCATACATTTTAGCCGACTCTGAAGGCCACCCTTTACGCAACCCCCATAATGGGTTGTATCTTAAACATTTTTACCCATAACTGAAACTGCGACCTCATTGGTCCGCATTGTACAGTTTGCTCTCTTTTTTGTTTTTCACCTTCTTTACCATAATCTTACATTCGTCGTTCTTTTTGCATGCCCACGGATGGACCATCTTCCACCTCGTTACACTGGCTTTGCTGATGGCGCAAGCCGCTGGTCTCCCAACCTGGCTTCTGTAGCATGGGTCTTATATTCCCCTTCCAACGAACTGATTCACCTTGATGAAATATGTATAGGCGCCACTACCAATAACCAGGCAGAGTATGATGCTGTGACCGGTCTCCTGACTGCTGCCCTCCAGATGGGCATATGTCACATTCATGTGTTCCTAGACTCCCAGCTACTTGTCTCCCAGCTCAACAATTGCTACCAGGTGCGTGATCCCTGCCTATTTAGAAAATTCCTGCGTACAAAACAACTCAGCCGACAGTTTGAATCCATCACATTCACACATGTCCCAAGAGCTCAGAATAGTGTCACAGATCAAATGGCAAATAACATCCTAGATTGGCATATCAATCACACCATGTAACACCTCCATCATGCATCATTATCCCATAGCATCTCATCCAAATATATAAAAACCCAAAAAGACTGCATTGCATCAACATTTGCATCCATGTACATAAACCATAAAACCACATTTGTATCCATAGGGGCATCCACGTGCCTAATCATACATACATCATGTCGCATCACATAAAATACACAAGGGGCATCCACGTGCCCAACATCCTAGACTACTTGCATCCACGTGCAATTCAACCATATCACACATCATAAAGCGCATCCACGTGCGTACAACTCAGACAATATCGCAAAAAGGTGCATCCATGTGCATATATATATATATCAAAAAATACGTGTCACAGTGCTATACATGTCTTGAGTACCCCTGTACTCAGCTATACAAAAAATGTCTGTACATCCTTGAAGCCTCATAAAATACATGCCGTAGTTACAAAACTCGGGGGGAGTCCCCTGCACTCCCTAATGAGAGTCATACCCTGCATCACTGCCGGTATCTGCTGCCTCTGAATCCTCCACTCGCTCCTCCTCCGATAAATCCTCATCCCCTACGGGCTCCTGTGCCCGTGCCCGTGCCCTATCCGCCAAGATAGCCACCCGGATCGCAATAGATCGGAACTCCCGGGGTGCCCTCATGCAATCCTGAACCATGTCTGGATCAACGTCCCGCCACCCCTCGTCGGTCACCCCCACCAGCAAACGATCGAGCAATGCCTGTACAGACTCTAGTGTCCCCTCCGCATCCCGGCGACGCACCTCCCCCCGCCCAGGCAGAGCTGGAACGGCCACAATCCCCCTCCGTGCCACATGCCTTGGCGGCGGCCTCGGGCCCACATCTGCAGATCACCCATTTGTCAGTAACAATATATCAATCAACTATCATATATAAAACTTGACAATCCAATCAAACCATACGTACCATCTGGTCCCCATGCCTGTCCCGGCGGCCGTGGTGCCTCTGGATCTCCGGTGTAATCCATATCTCTATATGGATAGTCATCAAGTGTCAATGGTATCTAGAGCCACTGTAGGTACAACTCCTATGTAAAGTACCTACCAACATCGCCGCCACCACGGCGACGCATCATCTCGCCCCACCGCACCATCCGCGGCTCCCTCAAGCCTCCCGCGGCCGCAGTGTGGGTACCCTCTCCATAAAAAACGCACATAAGAAAGAACCGTAGCAAAACCCCTTGCCAGATTCCTTCGCTGCTGTCAGCTGCCACTGCACGCAGGTAAGGAACATCTGGCCCCACGCGTAATAAACACCGTCCAGTACGCGCTCCACTAGCTGCATCTGGCCCCCAGACACCTTCTCCGGTGACTGGGATCCCAAGACGCGCACCACGCATGCCGCCATGGCATGCACTGCTGGTTCCTATAGGTCTCTCACCAGAAGTGCATTCCTATGCACCCATGCCTCTGGACCGCAGTACCGCTCCAGCATGTCCTCCATATCTATGTCCGCGGATACCCGCGGCTGCGTGTCTGCCACCCTACCCAGACAGGGCAACCCCGTCAGGAAGTATACATCTGTCAGGGTGAGGTCCACCCTCTCACCCTGCACTCTAAAAGCCTGTATGTCCGGCTCCCATAAACTAATCAGTCGGTTCAGCAGCAATGCTGCTGACCGCATCATGGGTACCTGGACGAACTTTAGCAGTCCGAATAGCCCCAACACCGATCGCACCTGGCGGTCCTCTCGGACGATGGCCATGATCTCATTTGGTATCTCCCGGATCTGAAAGCGGCCAGTCGGATCGTCCAGAAATGACACCTCAGCTCTGGTCCACTCTGATCACTAGTCAAAGTCAAATAGTACAAATGACACTTGTCATGTTGGGCCCACTTACTATTTATAGTCCGTTGACCTTTTTCTTGTGTTGGCCATTCTGAACCCATACGGAGTCCGTTTTCCGAACCGTTTCCACCATTTGAATCAGCACGACGAGACCCTCACGATGGTCACCTCGTTGCATTATTTTTCTACGTCATTTTTTGTCCATTTTTTAGACACCGCTAGTCGCCTCGGTTTGCGCGCCACTTCGGTCGTTCTTCGTTTTTCACACTTTTTATCGTCGGATTCATTTTTTCGAGCTCGTGATGATGCTTGAGATCATTTCTCACTCTCACTTGGTACAATTTCAACATTGTGTCCCGACACCTTGCTGCCTCGATTTGCGTGCCACATCGGCCGCCATCAGATTGTTCCACACTTTTTACATGAGCCATCCACTCCTGTCATACTACAAATGTATCATTATTTTGCCACCATTCATTCACCCCGCAAGGAGGCCCACCAGTGTTCCCCCTCACCCTCGTTCCTGGTCATCATAAATGTGCCTTGATTGAACACTTCCTCCTTTCCTGGCCATTCCATTACTTCAGAGTCTTCTTATTGCTTTCAGACTCCTTAAAATTGAAAGCAACCACGAGCATGAACTGTCCTGGCCTCGTAAAATCCACAAGACAGTACCAGTCCATTACTTCAGAGTCTTCTTATTGCTTTCCGACTCCTTAAAATTGAAAGCAACCACGAGCATGAACTGTCCTGGGCTCGTATAAATCCACACGACAGTACCATTCCATTACTTCCGAGTCTTCTTATTGCTTTCAGACTCCTTAAAATTGAAAGCAACCACGAGCATGAACTGTCCTGGGCTCGTATAAACCCACACGACAGTACCATTTTATATACACACTTCTTCTCGTTCCCTAACCCATGAAGAAGTCCCCCCGCACCTCTTGGCGCTATGATCGATCCTCTCGGCAGCACCCCCAATTAGGTCTCCCTTGTTCATAGTATTCTGCAGTCTCCTGCCATTTTACCACAGCTTGAGTCTCCCTCAGCCCAGTCACCCTCCCAGATCCAATACAGCTATGATCCCTTTACCACTAGTCAGTTTCATATGCTGCCCGATCATCCCCACCATCATTCTCTGAACAAAGGAAGTTTGAGTCCACCCACTCTACTTGCCCAGTTATTCCCCCCAGTTTATCAATCCTGCCATCAGTACTATCACATTTCGGTTTTCCACCTCGTGCTCCTGTCAAGGAAACATCATTGCCTTGATAGTTGCAGGTCTCCCTCTGTCGACGACAGCCCCTCTATTCCAGAGGATAGACCCAGAGGCCCCTGCGCCTTGGACCCATCACCATCTGTGGTGCGTGCCTACGGAACATTTTGGGAGGAGTCATCATTGCCTCTCCGAATGGTTGTTTCTCACATGCTCGACTTCAGCACCTTGATCGCATCGTTGAGAATCACGCAGGATTTATATCCCTTCCATTATTTGTCGAAGACCCCGGATTTCCCCCGACTCTAGCACATTGGTGAGTCACTTCGGAACGCCCAGTTATATGTTCCCGTGGATGTCTGGGCTGCGTCGACGATTGTATTCGGAAGCCATCCAGTTCCATGCTTCCTTGAGTATCCAGTTCAGTTCCAGTTCAGTGTACCATTGCGAGTATATCCAGCAGCTCATCAGTTCCTTTGGTACCACATTTAGTAGCACTGCTGTCATTCCAGTGCATCAGTTTTTCAGCTCAGACATGGTCATCCCAGCAGTATGTCCCAGATTTGTGTCCCTTCTGGACCCTTATGATATACATAGTGGTTTTTTATGTATCCTACAGGTCCCTCTTTTTGGGCCTCACAGTTATGTTTATGTATCTTGATACGAGCATGGGTATGCCCGCCTCGTCCATATATTGAGATTCTTCCTCATTCAGTATTTGAGGCCATGTATCTGTCAGGTCCCCATATTTTGGACCCCATTGTTATTATTATGTTATATCCTGATACGAGCATGGGAATGCCCACCTTGTCCATATGATCAGATGATTCCTCATCCATTATTGAGGTTATGTACTTTTAGTTCTTGCAGTTGGTTCGGGATCGTTGTTCCAGGCTTCAGTTTGTTTCTTCTCTTCTCCACACCCCAGGAACGCCATATATGACTTATGATGTCCATCGGCCATACGATGAGCTCCTGCCCTCGCACATCAGGGGGCAATCTGTTAACACCCAAAAAGTGTTCACTACCTCATCTACCCCACTACATGGCTCATTTATCCATTTTCCTACCATATTTCCCTTGAAAACCCTGAAAATCCCACTAAAAAGCCTCCAAAAGGCCTAAAATGCCTCCAAAAGGCCATAAAACCACCTTTTTTCCTCCAAAATTCCTCTAAAATAGCAAAAAACCCCTAAAAAGGGAAGAGAAAAATATAAAATATAAAATAATGAGGAAAAAGGAGGAAAAAACCCTATACAGATGCCCTAAACCATGTGGTTTCCAAAACCATGGGCCAGCACTCCACCACTAAAAAACTATAAATAGGTGATGGAGACCCCTTATTTCACATCCACAATCATAAGCACCCTTACTCTGCCAAAATAGCTCTTGAAACCCTAGCTCACCCTTGAGCTGTTTTCACCTTGAGAGCCCCTTTTGGCCCATTTCCACCATTGGAAAAAGAGAAGGAGCAAGTTGGAGCTTGGAGCAGCCTTCTTGGATCACTGCAAAGGGCTTCACCAACCTTCTCATTGGAGGTAACATCAATACAAGACCCATTCTCTCTATTTTGTTTTTCTGTTTCATGCACATGATTAGAGTAGTTTTTATTTCTGTTTAGCTTTTTAGTTTAAATTTATTGAACTTCTACTAAGGAGTCCCTTCTCCTTAGTAGGTGCTCATTCGCACAAGCTAGGGGTAAAACCCTAGCTACAAAAAGGTACGATCATGCAATCTGAAAGAGAAAAAAAATGACCCAAATGTTGAGAAAACTGCTCAGATTTGTCTCAAACTTTCCTAGACTAATCATTATGGGAAGACATTATATAATAAGGTTTATAAGGAGTAAAAAACAAATAAAGAATGATTTCAATAATGTTCAAGGAACTTTCCCCGGTATGCTCACCAAATCTCTTATAAGGGAAAGCGACATAGTGCTTATAAGCAAAGTGATTTCCCTGGTGAATGGATTAGGTTCACCGATAGAGAAATAGAGAATGATTATTCCTACTTTTCCCTAGATTCTACATGCATTATAATCAAAAGGGTTTTGAGAAGAAAGTTAAGTGCACCTTATTATTGAAACTTGTCCAATGGATTTTGTGAGCTTGGATCCTTGTAGTTTGATCCCTTCTTCTAAGTCTTGTGAATGCACTTGCAGACAAATACATAACAATCCTTCCTCATTCCTTTTAACAAACAATCAATCATGCATAAAGAAACTACTTTATTCATTTCTTAAAACACATATAACATATATCTCTGGAGAGAGGAGAAATTAATCAATTTGTATTAATAATGAAGAAGATAGTACTTACAAACCTTTTAGTTATTTATTGATGTACTCTTCCTCTCTAGATTCTAAGTTCCCTCCTTTTCCCTTAGCCTCAATCACAAAGCTTCGAACAATGGAGGAATTTTTCTCTTGGATATACTACTACTCTTCAGCCTTTTCTCTAACATTGTCCAACCTATGTATCTTCACCTTGTACGTATCTTTTATAGTTTTTCATTAGGTCTAATTTAGGTTATGATTCCAAAGTGAATGATTTGCATACGGTACAAGTCCTTTCCATGCACAATTTGAACTTATGTTTAAATCATTGCGCACTTTTCAACATTGCTTTTCTTAAATTGGAACTATGGTCATGCTTTTAGGGATCAATGTAGCGACTAGATAGGTATGGTCATGTGTTCAAGGCCCAATGCCATAACCAATCACCCTTATTCTTGGGAGAAATAAAGCCAATCTATAATAAAGTTTAAAATTCATCATTTCAAAGTCAATTTTAAGTGTATAAAGGGTCTTATTGTCCACTTCAAGTCTTTGTCATCAAGGATGTTAAATATTAGTATAACTCTAACCTTTCTTTAGACAAATGAGACTGATATTGAAAATTTAAAATTCCATACCTTTGATTCCATAGTGAACTTGATTTTCGAACACTCTTTTCCAACAAAGTATCTTCTTTGTCTTCCTCATTATCAACCTACTAGAACAATTTGTGATATTTGGTACCAAGATAAATTCTATTCTTGTTTCCCTTTTCAACAATATAGCCTTTATGGTCACTGAAAATGACATGTAAGTGGGGGATCTACCTCATAATATGACTTACTGAAATAAAATTATGTTCCACACCTAGCGCATAGTAGACATTAAGTAAGACAAACCACATACCTCTCAAGGTAATTTGTACATTTCCTTTGAATATCATTTTGAACTATTTGCCACCACAAAAAACCATAGATGAAACAAAAGCATCATGGCCGGGAACAAACCAGTTATGTCTATTGGTGAAATGACGAGATTCACCATAATCAATATACCAAGTAGGTGACTCTCCATGATTTGCTTACTTAGTGATGATTCCAAAGAGATTAGTCTCTTTTTGGTGTTTTGCAACATTGACCATCTCCTTTTGTTGAGAGCCTACGTAGTTGTGCTTTTCATCCCAGAACTTATTTACACAAACTATTTTTTATGAACCACCCTTCCACAACAAAGAGATTTGAAAATATTCTGAACTTGATAATGTATTTTCGCTACTAAAATTATTTTTTGACGTGTATTGTTACAAAATGTTTGTGTAGATCTCATCGTACTTAAGGTATTTTCCAGTTGCATTAATATTAGTATTCTTTCATTTATAATATAAAGCTGAGTTGTTGATGTCCCATTTACTCTTGCTTATCTTGTGTATTGTGATCATGTGATTGCTATTGTGTTATAATTATGTATTATTGGTAGCTCTACGAACCCTCTGACTACAACATTGGTTTCGTTGACAGTAGTACATAATCATAATGACGTGAGGATCACGATTAGATGAAAATCAACAGAGAAATCCAAGATTGGTGGGACAAGAAAGTAACGAACCACATTTAGAACTATGCAAGACGCATTAAATTGACAATTGTACCAGCAAGGATCTAATTATTCACTAAAGGACATGAAAAATTTGTCGAATCTGTTCCCCCTAAAATAAAAAAGTTCCTTGACAATGTTCATTCCCAAGTTGGAAAAAAAGAATGAAAGATTGTTGATGCACAATCTCTGTAACAATGGAAGAGCAAATTTGTAACAGTGGATTGAGAAGGTATGCGATGAATTTTGTGAAGAACAAGCTATAGAACAAAGATCATATATTTAAGAAGTCGGGTAAACATTTTATAGCAACCTTCATGATCGATTCCTATGCACTATACCACAATTGTTATTTAAATTCTTGATCAAGAAAGGAGTTGGTTATATAGTCAAACCACGACCATTATTGCAAACCCTTGCCTCATCAAATTGGCAGCAAAAAAAAAAGAATGGGAACGATTTGTTAACAAACGATAGTGGGAATACTTTCTAAGTAAATGATATCCATTGTTAGACCCACTTCCGTCAAGCAGTAAAAAGTCAGGTCGGTAATCGGGGGGTCGTAGACCATGTGCTCTAAATAAAGAGGTATAAAGGCTAGTCAATGAAAGAAGTAAAATAATGAAGCCCTATAATAAGTCAAGTACACTCCGATAAAATAAATATCCATTCATAATCAAATAGCAGATATACAAAAGATAGAAAGATAAAAGAGGTGCAAATGGCGTGAACAGCTAAGGGAGATTGTCAGTTCAATACATATAAAAAGAAGTCTAAACAAAACAGGTGAGATGGTCAAGCAACCAAAATTCCTATCTAAGTCTAGGGAAATTCGACGAGATGAGAAAAAAGGTGAGGTGTCAATGCTCAAAGATCGGTCACACATTATAGTGTTAACCCCGCAGAACTTATGTATTACAATACCGAAGGGATCGATCCATGTCGATGAAGTACCCATGATACTGATGATTGGACTGACCATTAGACAAGTAGTCAAGTGTGACATGGGACTAATGCCAGGAAATTGTATCATATGGATTTGACTAGACCAAGTGGATAAATTACCGATCGATTGATGATACAATTCCCAGATCAGGGTAACTAGATCACTTTCACTTCAGAATTTGGAGGACACTCGTTTAACTTATTTTATTCAAAACGCTTGGAGGTACCCCCTGCTAGAAACAATATTGATCAAGCCTCACAAACCGTCAGAGATTCATCTTAGTGATGAAGAGTCTTTAGAAGAAGTCTATTTGTCATGGTATAAGTTGAAATTGCAAAAGGTCAGCGGTAGTCGACAAATAGTAAGTGTGTCTTTTAGTCCATCATCTGTGGTAAGTACAAAATTAAGGTCTAACAAAATGGATTATCGACTTCCTATTAATAACCCTATTTTTAATGGGGATGATGGTCCTAAAAAGCATTGGTTTGTTTGTGAAGCCTTGTGGCAAGCTAATCTAATTGATGATGAAAATCAGCAAGTTAACCACTTTGTAGGAGGACTTCAAAACAGAGCACTAACATGGTATATGAACTTTCTAGGAAGGTCCTAAGACAAAGCAGCAGATAAAATAAAAAAATTATAATTCTTCAAAATTGACGATACCAAACACATGGTGGGACACAAGCTAAAAAAAATCAAACAAAGAATGGGAGAATCTATCATAGAATATGATAAAATATTTAAAGACATGTTGAGCTAGATGCCTTCTAAATTGGATCATGTATTGGTCATACAATTTTTTATCAATGGACTACAACAAAGAATCAAGGCTCCAATACTAATTAACGAGTATACATCATATGAAGATGTCTTGGAGAAAGCATTGCGTGTTGAATCAAACATAGACTATACAACTGGTCTTGTTAACCGCCGACTAGAAGAAAAAGTCGAGAGCATACAAAATTCACTGCAACATATATCAATGTGGCACAATGATCTATGGTGCTCTACATGCACACAAGAAGGACATACTAGATATAATTTCTTGTATGTTGAAATAAGAATATATAACAGCAATACATACCAGTGGGAATTAGACCAAATTTAATAAACTCTGCATATATTCCCTGAAAAAAGAAAGCCATGTAACTTTCAAAAGATGTAGACAACTTACTTATGTGATATATGCAAAATATTTGAACCCCATTCAACTACTAACTGTCGGTACAATACCGACAACTTCAAGAAAAGTGGTACGGAATCTGTCAAGCAACACAACACTCCATAACAAATGCATCAAGAATCTAAAGACTAGAGCTTGTTACCACACAGTATATCATATGCAAACTGTCGAGCATAAAGGTAGAGATGATCAAAATAATGATTGATGTAATAATAACAACAACCGATGGGGTGGATACAACAATCGAGGAAGAAATAAAAACCGAGGATATCGACCTCCTAGATGTAGAAAATCACAATATTTTGTATGTTACACTTAAGACCATCTAATCCCTGAATGTCCATGGAAAGACGCGACATGAAATTCTCTACAAATGTGGTGTTGGGGAACATAGTTTAGAATAATGCTCCATATTGCTTGATGCACTTAATAAAATAAGAAATGTTAATGTCTTGTCATGTGTTCCCAAAAATGATGCAACTATTACTAAAAATATGCAAATTATTACAAGACAAGGCACAAAAATTGGAGGAGATAATGTTGAGATTGAAAAAATATAAAGAAATCAAGAATTAATCCATGGAACAAGAAACAAATATTGAATGCTACATCATGTTCACACAATTTGCATCTGAATAAATTAATGAATAAAGTAGATATAAAACGCTTAATGAGTTATTACTCTTATTAACTAAACAATAAGTTATTGCAAGGTTAATTGACTTAACGCAATCTATCAGAAATAACCCTGGAAGAAATCAACCATCTAAAAATATATGCACACTAAATCAAAGAGATAAAATTGACATTGAACCTCTTGTCGAACTAGAAGTCAAGGGGTTTTGTATTAAACAAGTCACCCTTGATTTTGGTTCACAAGCCAATACAATGACAAGATCAATGTGGAAAAAAATTGGTCGACCTCAACTATTTGAATTAGGAATTTATCTTAAGTTGGCAGATCNAGTCCCCCTTGATTTTGGTTCACAAGCCAATACAATGACAAGATCAATGTGGAAAAAAATTGGTCGACCTCAACTATTTGAATTAGGAATTTATCTTAAGTTGGCAGATCAAGGATTAATTGAACCTATGGGAGTGTGCAAAATGTTAAAACCTGAATCATGGGAATCGATACAACTATTGACTTTGAAATTATTGATCCATAGGAAGGATATAAATCCATTCCTACATTAGTCGGTCAACCATGGGGATGAAAATGAAAGCATCCATCTCCCTAGAAAAAGAAAGAATCAAACTAAAAGGAGAAGGAAAGAAAGTCATTGTACCAATCAATCCATCTCTAGGGAAACCTTGGGCAGAACCAAATGATACCAACGATGACATCTAACGACTATATCAAATAGTCCAGAATAACAAAGATATTGTCAAACCTAACAACTATGGAGAACTCCACTTAGGACGACCCATGTCAGTCGGACATAATTCTAATTCTAAACTATATGATTGGAAAATGGAAAATTGCGAGGCACAAGCATGAGAATGTTGGTCAGTCGAAGTTATACCAAGAAAAAGAATACATAAATGTTATAACATCTCTATCATCCCTAAAATATGCGAGAAAAAAAAAGAGAGTAGCCGACGATTATTCCAACGAAAAAAGAGTCAACAAATATTCCTTTGTTGAGATATAAGGAACAAGAATTAGCTCGGTGGGCAAGCTCAAGTGGTTGAGTGTTGTAATTTGTGACCAGCAGATCTCGAGGTCAAATCCCTATATGGATATACATCGCTATATAAGGGCCTCATTTGATGTCCCCATCGATTTATCCCTCTAATCAGAGTGAATGGGAGAGGCCCCTTTGGCTGGGACCCCTATGCATTGTTCCCTTGAAAAAAAGGAACGTGAATCACTAGTTGCACATATAGAGGAAGTATCTAAAAATGCCAATGAACAATGGAAACTACAAAGTCTATTCAAAACGTTTACAATCTAGGAAACAAGATGGTGGGATACACACCAGTATCACCTACAGAACTAGACTATCGCCTCAGTAAATTTCATTGAAAGATTCAAAGGAAATAAGCTCACAACATAAGTACAAATACCAAAATTTTTCCAAGGCCAAGATCTAGTCAAACGCATTGATAAATGTGAAAAAGAATGGAAAAGGGTAGGATATCAAGATGAATGACTATATCCTTATTTATTCCTAAATACCCTAGAATATTTTCCTAATAAATGGTATAATATGGAGGAATCTAGAGGAAAAACTTTTATTTGGCAAGAACTAAAAGAGAATTTTATGAAGTATTTTTCATTCTCCTTTGAAGAAGAATATACTAAAGAAGCATTCGAAGAACTAAAATCATTTATACAATCAAAAGATAATATACCAACGACATTGACTAAATGACCACATTCAATGTACAATAATATATCGACTAAACCGTTATAGCAAATGACTTGACTAGAGCTAGAAACTGAAAAAAAATCCTAGTAAAAGTTTTTGTTGGAAAAACACCAACCAGTGGTTGGAAAAAATGTAAAGGCTATGATGAAAGTTAGATTCGAGCAAAAGTAAAAACTAGAAAGGCTAACACCCAATGATTTTCCTCAATCATTTACAAACTTTAAATAAGGCAGACGACCTATCAACGAAACAAAAGCACTAGAATGGATGGACTTGAAAATCAAAATAAAAGAAGTCAATATTTCTAATGATGATCAAGACTAAAATTAGAGACTACTGGTCATAACAACAAATAACAAAAATAACTAATCTATTAAAAGAATACCAAGACGTCTTTGCAAGATACTATAAATATTTGAAAGGGTTAGTTAAAGAAATGGGAGAAATGAAAATTGATATAAAACCAGATGCCCGACCAATTAAGAAGTGTCCATATAAGTTAGCACACATATACACAGAAATAGTAAAGAAAGAAATTGACAATATGCTCACTGCAGGAATCATATATCCAATAGACCAATTAGAATGGGTTGGTCCCATGGTATCCCATCCAAAGAAACAAGACCCAACAACATTGAGAATTTGTTTTGACTTCATATGGATCAATAAAGTAGCACTAACTAACACCTTTTCAATGCCTTTCGTCAACAAAATAATCAACGAAGTTGCAGGACATGAATGTCACTAATTTACAGATATACTTTCAGGATATAACCAAGTTCCTATAGCAAAATAAGATCAACATAAACCAACTTTTGTATGTGAATTTGGGTCCTTCGCTTACAAAGTAATGTTGTTTGGTCTAAAGAATGCAACAGTGGTATTCTCTAGAATAGTGGTAAAATCATTTCAGGAATACTTATACAAAACAATGGCAGTATACTTCGACGATTGGTATATTCACTACTCAAATACCACATTCACTACCTTCGACTTATGCTAGAGCGATGTCAACAAATCCAGCTAGCTTTGAACATCAAGAAATGCATATGCGCCATGCCAATTGGTATTTTGTTGGGCCATGTTGTCTGAAAAGAAGGTATTAAAGTCGACTTTGCCAAAATTAAAGTCATTCTTGGTCATAAGCCACTTGTAAACCTAAAGTAGGTCAGAGTACTTTTTGGTCATGCATGATACTACAAGAAGTTCCATTTTGACATGACATACCCATTAGAATAATTATTGAACAAAAATCAAGAGTCTATTTGGTCTCAAGAATGTGCATAATCATTTGAGCTACTAAAAAGAAAACTCGTCGAAGCCATAATATTAAGATCCCAAATTGGTCTATCAACTTCCATGTCCATATCGATGCTTTAGGAATTGCAATTAGGGTGATACTCACACAACCAGGACATGACAGAATGGACTACCCCAATGCATATGCTAGTCAAGAACTAAACAAAGCATAAAAAAACTACTCGAAAACAGATCTTGAAGCTCTAGGAATGATTTTTTCTTTATAAAATTATTGACATTATTTACTGGCTAATTCATTCATATTTTATATAGATCACCAAGAACTCAAGTATCTGGTAAATAAACCACTCCATAATGGACGGCTATAGAGATGGTTTCATTTGTTCATGGAATTTGAACTTGAATTAATTGTCCGACCAGGAAAAAGTAATGTCGAACTTGACCACTTGTCAAGAATATAAACAAGGGAATATGCTATTGAAATTGACGATGAAATACCCAACGCACATATCTTTAGAGTCGAGGGCATACTGACAAATTGGAAGATATAGCATGATTTTCAGATCAAGGACACGCTCCATAAGGGATGTCAGAAAATAAAAATAAAATACTTGCAATGAAGGATGCACCGTACACATTGAAAATGGATTTCTATATAAACTTGGACTAGATGAAATACTCAGGAACTGTGCCCCTGAACATGAACTACAAGCCATAATTGATGAAGCACATAGTATCCCTACTGGAGGTAATTATCAAGCCGACATGACACCTAGAAAAAATTTGCAATCAGTACTATGGTGGAAAACACTACATAAATGTTGTCGAGATCAAGTAAATAAGTGCGACAGATTTCAAAGGTTAGGCCAACCATTACCAAGTAATGAGATGCATCTAATACCTATCAATCCAAGCATAAATTTTGAAATTTGAGTGATTGACTTTGTCCGTCCTTTTCTAATTCCTAGCCGACAAATTGGAGTAAGATATATTATTATTCCAATCTAATACATAACCAAATGGGCTAAGGTTAAACCCATCGAAGCATGCTCTAGTGAAGCAGCAACAAAATTTATTTACGAAAAACATTATTACAAGATTTTTATGCTCTCTTACCCTCCTACCCTCATAGGAGATAGAGGCACACACTTTATTAACAAAATTATTGTTGTCATGTTGAAATCATTTATGATCGGTCATCAAAAGAGTACATCTTATCATCCACAATCTAATGGAGCCGTTGAAGCATTTAATAAAACTTTAATGAAAGGATTAACAAAGTTATGCATTGTTGAAAATGACGATTGAGATGACATGATACCTGTTATTTTATGGGCCTACTACACAACTTATAAATGGTCGACCAGGAAGACACCCTTTAAATTAGTCTATGGGAAAGAAGCAGTCGTGCCACTACACTCCAAAAGATAGGCACCAATAATTGTAGACATACTTCATATCAATAGTGTAAAAGCAGCCGAAGACGTAAATTTTGATCTAACTAAGCTAGAGGAATAATAGAAGATAGAAATTCATCACCAATAAATCTAGAAACAACAAAAAAAAACTTGGCACCGCCAAAATATAAAAAGGAAAGATGTATCAGTTGGTGACTTGGTACTACTGTACGTTAGTTGAATAAAAGGAAAACCAAAAAAACTACCTGCAACTTGGCTTGGGCCATACATAGTCAAAGAGTTAAATAACAATGGATTAGTCCAACTAATCATGCTACAAGGGAAGATCTTTAACAAAGTGGTCAATGACGTAAGAATCAAAAGATATAGAGCATAAAAATGACACGACACCAACTGAATGGTCGTATCACCATTTGGTCAGACATTGTGTCCCAGGGTTTTTAAATTTTAATAAGTTCTATATTATCTAGCTTGACAATATTAAGTTAAAAGAAAAACGTAGTTGTAAAAACCAACTTAAAACACCAATAGTATATAAGAAGATTCTAAGACATGGACAATGCAAGGTAACACAACGTCGAAAAATTAGCAATTGGAGAGTGAGACAAACCAGACTAGAAAGATGGACGAGAAATATGCATCGAAAACCAACCAACAATGACCAAGGGACCACTCAATCCATGAGAAAAAAATTAAACCCACCTGAAAAACAACCTACTATGACCGACCCTGAGGACAAAGCTATGTGGATAAACAACCGAGGCGTGAGGCAGAAGACTCTTCACACGTACGAACCATCTTTTTAGCACCAAAGTCACATTCAATGCAATCACCTACCCATATAGATGGTGTTCATCACAACCATCTTATAAATGAAGACCTTGAATAGAGTTGGGGAGAAGTTTTGCAAAGAACTGGAGCAATCGCACATAGACCAGAAATTCCAAAGATACCAAACCCTACTTCTTCATCGCCAAGAGCAAAATAAATGGCCCAAAGAAAGTTGTTGTAACCAGATCCATGAACGCAATAGAAAAAACTCGTTGCGAAGGAGAAGAATCCTCCATGACTCCACTAAAATATCGATTAACCAAGATCAAAAAGGCAAGAATAGACTTGAACATCAACGGAAGAGATACCAAAGAGAACTAAGAAAGTAGGGTATTATGAATGATAAATGGACAAAAGAATCCAACAAGTTAGTTGTAGCTAATATTCGACATTATTTGAGTGCACCCTTGCTGCATAACTTTGATAGGTTGAAAGACCTCATTTCACAGTATATCATCAACAGATACCACATAGGAAATCTCTGGTTTGATGAACTAATATAAATCAATGTCACCCTTATAGTTGGTGTCATTGACCTACCAAACCAAGTTCCTCACCTACCAGTCAACATTAAGCTGAACCTCATAGAAGAATTCAAAGGATCCCTCAAGGTTAAGAACTCCAGAGGATTATTCATCAATAAAATCCTTTATCAAACCTACAAATATGGTGCAATCATAGTATCAATTTGTATAACAAGCATTTTTCGGCCATCTGACCTTATATTGGACATGTTGGAAGTTTTCAAAGCTATCACCACAGAAGCTAAAATATTCAACTAGTCAGAATATTTGGTCGGGATCATCCAATTGATCTGTAAAAAATGTCAGGAGACAGGATCCCATATTATATTTCCTTCACTGTTAATCTAGATAGCAATGTCCAGAATAACTCCAGTAAAATATCTTGGTTTTATAGCCAAGTCGGCACAATTGATGAACAAATTTAAATATTTTCAACCCCAAGGTTGCACCCACGACCCCAAAATTTCCAAAATATGGCTTGAAAAATAGTTTCAAGTCTTAAAAACTACATCATTGAGATGTAGTGTTCCTAAGTGGATCCAATGGAGTTTACCTCCGACTGCGCGTATTTAGCTTGAGCTCGACTTCACCAAATTTTGGTTCATGCAGGGCGTAGATGGAAATGTTTGAATTATTGAACCATTGATCTAAAGGAAATGAGTGCAATTGAAAAGTTAGAATTTTGCAGTGGAATAGTAAGAACAATGTACACTGAACAAGACAAATTTCAGATAAAACTGATAAGAATTGATCAGTAAATTACAACATTAATCTTCATTAATTCCAACATTATATAACAGTGTTACAATAAGGAGAATTTGAATCATGTGGATAAGATTCGAATCTACCAACTCAATCCTGACTGATTGGCTAACTAGAAGTGTCTAAATCACTATCATAGCTCACTAGTGTAACTCCACATGTCTAATTCAGTCTATCAATCAGTTAAACCAGTTAAACTGATGAGGTAGGTGAGAAATGGCACCTACTCCCATGCAGCCATGCAATACTGGCGCTAACTGAACTGAAGGACATCTAACTGAATATAACTGGAGCTTAACTTAGCATAACTACCTACCTACCACAACCAACTGATGGAGGTTGTTGGTGCCACTCGGAGTGGCTCCTAAAATGCAGGGAATGGCACCAGTGGCACCAAATGGCACACTACTGGGACCAATGGCACCAATATCAAGGTGGCACCAAACTTTAGCAAATGACTCCTAAGTACACCTCCCCCCACACACCTTAATCCTAACTTGGACAACTGTGGACCCTAGTAACAAGGCCAAAAGTCACCCATTACAATCTAAAAGAATTTAAAAAGTTTCTTAATAAACCAAGGAAAATGGGGAAAACCTCATGGGAAACACCACCCCCCCCCCTGCTCAAAATAAGTAGGAACAGGAAATACAAGCTATTATCAGGAGAAAAAAACTTCCTCTTTAAGAAATAACTTGCAAAAGCTCTGCTGCAATTTGCAACAACATGGTTCTTCTATGCAACAACATCCTGAAGTTTTGCATGTGAACCTCTCAATGTTCTTCTGATATGATGGATGTTGTATGTGTTTCTTCTTTCTAGAGGAGGAAAGGAATGATCAATTTTCTTCTTCTGTGGGACAAATGGTTGATCATTCGCTATCATCAAGTAGCACTTTCTTGGAACGTTATTGCACCACTCTGTAGAGAGTGAATCAATGAGAGAGAGAGAAACATGCTCATTCTGATACTGGGACCTTGTTCTCCTTCTGTCTTCTAAATTCCCAGCACCATCCCCAGCTGCATCAATGTGATTTTGTGCCCATTTAGGATTAGCCCACTGATTTGGGATGGGAGATGGATCTGGATCTAGAATCTCATGAGGTTCAACCTCAATACCGAGAACATGTTGATCTTGATCCTATTCATCTGAATATGAAACATGTGACAAAATCATCATCAAAAGGTAGTGGAAGAGTGGTTATACCTTCTTTTGCTTCAAATGGAGGTAGATCAAACAACTGGTCTTATTCAAACTGAACACTGCGCCCAATGAAGCATTTCCTAGTTACAAATTCCATCAACTTATATGCTTTTGCATCCTCACCATATCCCAGCAGTATGCATTTGCTACTTTGGGATTGGAAGGCCTTTCTCTTATCAATGGGTATTCTGGCCCAAGATTTGGAATGAACAAATCTCAATTGAGATACATTAGGTTTATGCCCATGCAGTGCTTCGAATGGAGTGGACCCAACCACTTATTTATGAGGCAATCTATTTTATATGTATGAAGCACAGTTTACAGCTTCTTCCCAAACAGAAGGAGGAAGATTATTGGATTGGACAAGACATGTTGCCATCTCCTCCAATGATCTATTTTTCCTCTCGACCACACCATTCTAATGTGGTGTGTATGGAACTAATTGTTCCATTCAAATCCCCTCTGATTCAAAATAATGATGAAAATATATTTTAATGTAATCACCTGCATTATCTGATCTTATGGACTTGATATTTTTCCTAAAACTATTCTCAATCAAAGCTTTAAAAAATTTAAAACAAATACTTCTTATTTATGTTTCATGAAATATACCCAGCAGAACCTAGAACAATCATCAATAAAAACAAGGAAATACCTAGAACCATTAATTGATGTTTTAAGTATTGGTTCTGACATGTCAGTGTGTATCAAATCAAGTGTAGAGGCATCCCTAGTTGACTTCCCAACTTCATATCTATTCTTTGGATGTGTACCTACCAAGCATCCAGGACATACTCCATCTGATGTTTGGATGAGAGGAAATCCTTCAACCATTTTGTCATTGTGGATTTGCTAGAGATATTTGAAATTGAGATGCCCAAATCTCTCATGCCATATCTTGATGGTGTTGTTATCATGAGTCAATAGAGATGTAGGATGTGAAATAGGAAAAAATGAGAGAACTCATCAGCCTTTGTGGCATGATTAGCAATCCCTTTCGCTATTATATTTCCAGTATCATTTTCTGTGATTTCAACCGAGTGAGAATAAAATGTAACTCTCTTTGGAGAGCCTGTATGGGTCATATAATAAATAGACGCAAATTTGCTTCAAGAGAGGGAACATAGAGAACATTCTTGAACTCACCATGTTGGATTTTAACTAAACCTATCTGAATAGCTGGGATTTGGGAGTCATCTCCCATGTGAATGCTAGGTCCTCCTGATAGAGTGAGAGTGGAGAATGATTCCTTGGAGGAAAACATGACGTTGGATGTTCCAAAATCAATCAAGTAAGCTTTTGACTGAGTAAGGCCTTCCTTCAAGGCATGGCATCTCCCATGATCTTCTTTCGATGGTCCAGCATCAGAGTTCTTTGCTCCTTGTGGAAGGGAAATATTTTTCTATTCAAGGAGGGATGGAAGTTGGTCGATTTGCTTCTTTATGCACTTGATTTTAGGATGAAAGCCCCTCATACAATATGGACACTTAGTATTTTCAAACGTTTTCTTTTTCTTGGATCCTGACGCTCCTTCGGAAGAATTCTGATTAATTTTTGTCTTCGAATCAGAGGCTTTGGGATCCTTCCCCTTGTGCTTCCCTTTAGCTTGCGCATTGGTTGATTTTGACATCAAAAGAGCTTGATTCTTCAAATTTTGAAGCACTTCCATTTGAACCAACTTATCCTGCTCTTGTATTAAAGACTCGGCAGACCCATCTAGAGAAGGAATCTTCTAATTGGGAATGTAAGATCTTCTAGAATGGAAGGTAGAGACGAAGACACAGTGCTTTGATCCAAGCTTTCTCAGTAATGATAGAACCATTTTCTCATATTTCCTCAATATTCTGCATTGTTTACACTACAGTGCTAGTGACTTGAATTTTGTGAAAAACTGTTGGATAGTTTCGAAATTGTTGGGGTGCAATGCAATGAGCTCATTCTCCAATATGTGACCTTGAAGCTCATATTTATTTCCAAACAAGAATTCAATATTCTCCCAAGATTCTTTCAGAATCTTCAGTCCCTCAAGGTGAAAGAGAAGATCTCGGGAGATGTGAGTGAATAGGAAGCCAAAGGCTTCATCCAACCGATTCAAGAACTTATTTTTCTTAGTAAGGTGATGGGGCTTTCTCCCTCTACCCATTTTCATCCTAATCAAGCCAAGCTTGTGCAAGAAAACATTCATATCTTCCCTCCAATCAACATAGTTGAAGGGTGTAAGGATTTGAGGTACAAGAGCTGAAGAAGCCATCAATCTTCCTTTCGAATAGTCAATTTATCAGCAAGCTATGTAGGTACTTGCAAGTAACACTGCAAAAACCAAAATCAATTCACAATCATGTCAATTTCAAGCCTTCCACCTTGAGATGTAAACATGTAAACTTTCTCAAGGTATGTCACACCTGCAGAGACTTCTTTGGATGAATCCAAAGTTATCAAGGCAAATATTGTAGGATTTATGTGGAAACCCAGTTTCTTTGTTGATGTATTTGTAACTTCAGAATGTATTCATCTGTATATCTTATGTATTGTACCCCAATGTTTATTTCGGGATGTGTCTATAATGTATTCGAGTCATGTCATGCCCCGATGTACCTATCAGGAGGTTCTATAATGTAAACAAGTCATGTCAAGTCATTGTGGGTAACCCTCCTATTGGTCAAGGGTTAAAGTCCCCGCAGTTGTGGGGCCCTAGGGTTATTAGACTATCCTAGGGAAGTCAACCCTAGGTGAGTCATTGTAAGTCAAGGCAATAGTCCCCACCATTGTGTTAAGGATAAACCTCCTTGTTGGTCGGAGGAGGAAAAGTCCCCACAAGTTGTGGGGCACTAGGGTTATTAGACACTCCTAGATATGTCGGCTCTAGTAAGTAATTATTAAGTGAGGTCGACATGTTGGAGTGGGATTCAAGTGAACGAAAGAATATAAATAGAGAGTGAGCCTCTCTATTTATCACACACACACTCACTCATTGGGGCACATGAGTGAGAGGAGAAGTTGCAAGGAAAAGAGAGAGACTACTACTATCAGGATATCATCTTTATGTTTTCAGGTTTTACTTTTGGTGCTGATTCTATCTCTGAGGAAGTTGTGGGGTTTTCTCCTTTATGGTTTCCCTGAGGAAAATTCTTTGTGTCTCTTGTCTCTTTTGTTTTATTATTGTGCATGTCATTCTCTCAGTTAAAGATCCTAAGATCATAATGCTAGCTTGAATGATAAAAATATAACATGGTATCAGAGCTGACCTGAGAAGAAGACATTGTGCAGCTACAGAAGCTAGGGATTCTTACTTTTTGGGTCTCTCTCCATAATCCATTAGCAAAATTATGCTAGGCTGACTCTCCATTGAAGGGCGCATCTTTCTGTCAAAGCAGAATTCGATTCCGAGCATTTTTAGTTTTGGTGTGGGAAATTAGGGATTCTTACAGAAGAGGAATTTTTGAGTGAGCCCAGCATAGGATTTCTCTCCTCATCAAAATCAAAGTTTAGAGACCTGGATCAAGATTTTTTTTTGGGTGAAACTCTAGGAAATTCAAACCCTAGTTTGAACCCGAGCTGGAAAAACCCTAAATACTAAAACTGATAAGTTTTGGTACATTCGCTATATCTCAATATTGGAGAAGGTTTAGGGGATGAAACTTTCACAGGTTGAATATAAAATCCTGATTGACACTGTATCCAAAATTCAGCCTCAGATTCACTACATTGTGGGAGATATGATCCCTCCAAGTTAGGGTTCCAGCCTCTTCCAGGATTCATCCCTAAACAAGACACCTGGGGAGAATTGCTATATCTTGGGCTACAAAGGTCCAAATAAAATTTATGAAGATGTTCCAGAAAGGGAATAGGATTTAATTTCTTTGGTCTGAGTTTCAGACCCAGAATATGAAACAGTGACATGTGGAAGTCCGTACAACTTCGATGTTATGAATAGTCATGTAACAGGTCACCTTGGGGAAATGATCATAAGTCCCAATTAGTGAAACCAATTCTAAATAAACCTATGGTTTTGGAATAGGTACAGGTGAGGCTACCTCAGTGTGAATTTTTAGACATAGAGGAGAAGTAATTTTGGAGATACCACAGAAATAGTATCAAGCATTTCTGCAAGAGAAATTGGAAAACTAGGGCTTCCTGTTCTGGGAGCTTCCCTCCACTGTTTTTAGAAAAGGAGTACATTGGACAGCTCAAATTGAAGAGATATATATTTCTATCCAATCAGATCTAAAAGATTCCAAGTTTTGAAAATTAGGGTATCTCCGACAAACCCTATATTAGCTAGCTTCGGAACCAAGACAGACACCTCAAATCGGTAAGATCTAATCTTTTGTTATTTTCATTTGAGGTTCTCATTTCAAAGTGATCTATCACATCAGCTTGATGATAAGCTTGGTGAAGTCGACAAATTCCAAGCATGGAAGTATTTGATCTCTCTTAAGAAAATGAATTGGACACCTACATGAGTAGAGAAGTTCCAATTCCAGAGGGAGATGAGGCTAAAATCCTTACACAAGAAGAACTTGGTCAAGACCAACAAGATCATTGTTGATTCAATCACAGATCAACTTGTACCACAAGTGTATTCCCTAAAGACACCGAAGATGTTTGATTCCTTAACCAAGCTATTTGAAGGGAAGAACATAAACCGGAATATGAACTTAAGAAACCAGTTGAAGAATGTGAAGATACAAAATGCAGAGACCATGCAGTCATACTTTACAAGGGTCCCTCAAATTAAAGAACAACTTGAAGCGGTAAAAGAAGAAGTGAAGAATGTAGAAGTGGTGATAGCCACCTTGAATGGCCTCCCAAGATCATGGGATTCATTCATTCGAGGAATGTGTGCCAGAAGGAAGTGATTACTTTCAATAGACTCTGGGAAGAAGAATAAGCTCGACTCATAAGAAGAGAAGAGAAGATGGGAGCAATTGAATATCAAGCTCTCACCATCGAAAGAAGATCCCTCAAGCGATGAGGAATATGAAGGACTCAATTCTTGAAGAACCTCTTATCCATCTTGAGAGTTTGGATAAGAAATGATGAATTCATGAATGAAGAAGATGATGAAGCAGAAGGATCAAGAAGGAATCTACCCACGAAACAAATAAAGATAAGTATTCAATTGTCATTTCATGATATTGTTTTTGTTATGCATTTGTTTATATTGAGTTGATGTATTATGCATGATAGAATGTTTGCATTAACAATAGTATACTACTAATATGCATGTGATGGGTAAGTAGCTCATGGTGCTATACAACTCTCCATTGCTACTTACCTAGAATGAAACCTCTTTGCTGACATATTGGATTAGTGCACAATCTCAATGTTGTCCTGGTGGAGATGGAAGGCATCTAGAAAATTTCCCGTGAGATATGGATGAATGTTGTATTGGCTAAAATAGTTGCATGATCATATATTTATGCATAATAAATTGCCATTATGAATATTCCTTATGAAATGTTTCTAACCATACAAATGCATTTGACTTGTAGGAAAGATCACATACATAATCGCCTACAAGCAAAGAAAGATGAGACTTGTTTCGAAGAACAAGTGACGACGGTTCAAAGAGGAAGAATAATATGATGAATGCAGCGACATCATTGATGCAAAACCTTCCAGCTATGAAGAAGTAACCAAGAAGAAAGGGAAGACCAGTTCAAGAAGAATGATTTCTAGGATGCAGTATCAATACATGAAGGGAAGTTCGTAGTTCCATCATGCAGTAGATGGAAACATCGTGGAATACAAGGCAAGATTCGTAGCACGAGGCTTCTCACGAAAAGAAGGCATAGACTATGAAGAGACATTTGCAGCTAGTGGGAGTTAAAACACATACATGATGAGCTTGATGAAGATCTTAACCTTTGTTACAAGGTTGAAGATGAAAGTCTATACACTAGACGGATACATAGAATATTAGTAGCATAGGAAGCTACTTGTCACTCTGGTACAGAATGTTTCAGTGCATAGAGTACGGAAGACAGAGGGAGTATGATGGTCTGCTTCATAGGGAGTGACTATAGAAGATCCTAAGGTTCGACATGGTACGACAGGATGGATAGATTAATGATGACTCTAGGCTTTACTAAGAGTAAAGTGGATTCCAACCTTTGCTTCAAGGTTGAAGGCAGAAGACCAGTGATGCTCATGTTATGTGTCAATGCACTATTTTCTAGGCATGGAGGTGTGGCAGAATGCGGATGGAATCTTCCTTGGACAACGAAAGTATGTTGTATAGATCCTGAAGAGGTTCAGGATGATGGACTACAAGGCCATGACCACACCTATGACATTGAACATGAAGCTATTGAGTGATGCTTCATCAGAGACAGTTGATGCTATGATGTATCGTCAGATGATTGGGTCCTTGATGTACCTGACGAATACGAGACCAGATATTTGCTTTGTTGTGAACACATTGAGACATGTTCACCTAATGGTTGCAAAGCATGTAGTAAGGTACCTGAGGGTACAGTTGATTATGGGCTCAAGTATGAGGCAAATCAAAATATTAACCTAGAAGTTTATGTTGATTCAAATTGGGCAGGCAGTGCACTTCAGGGTGTTGCTTCAGTATGGGATCATGTTTGATCTCTTGGTTTAGCAGGAAGTAATCCTGTGTGGTACTGAGTATAGCTGAAGTAGAGTATGTTGCAGCTTGTTCAACTAGTTGTGAGGCAATATGGCTGAGGAATATACTATCTGATTTATTTGATCTCCAAATGAATGCTACTTGTATACATTGCGACAACCAAATTTGTGTGAAGTTGTCAAAGAACTCGGTGTTCCATGACAAGTCGAAGCATATCGATATCAAGTATCACTATATCAGGGATATGGTGTAGAGAGAAGTAGTGAACCTCCATTATGTTGCGATGGATGAACAGATAGCTGATGTGTTGATGAAGCCATTGGCTAGGGTGAAGTTTGAGTACTTCAGGGAGAAGCTAAGTGTTCTCCAGATTGAGGTTCCCTCCAAGGGGAGATGGTGAGACCTAGAGCCTTTCAGACATGGTGAGAGGATTGGTTCCTTCCATGGTCAAATGTAAGGGCTGAGCCATTCTATCATGGTGAGAGGATTGGTTCCTTCCATGTCAAATGTGAGTGCTGAGCCATTCTGATGTGACTGTAGGATTGGTTCCTACATGATCAGAAGTAAGCGATGAATGCCATTCTTGGAATGGAGGCACCTGGTTAGTTACCAGGAAAGCTCAGTCTGGGACTGAGGGCCATTCTGATATGACTGTAGGATTGGTTCCTACAAGATCATATGTGAGTGTAGAGCCCTTCTGACATTGGTTGTCAGATGTAAGTGCAGAGCCCTTTTGGCATGAAGGATTGGTTCCTTGCATGGTAGAATATAAGTGTTGAGCCTTTCTAAAATTGGTTGTCAGATGTAAGTGCAGAGCCTTTCGGCATGGAGGATTGGTTCCCCGTATGGCCGAGTGTAAGTGCTGAGCCTTTCCGATATTGGTTGACGGATGTGAGTGCTAGGCCTTTCTGATAGGGTTGTGGGAGGTGTTCCCACATGGTCAGATGTGAGTGTTGGGCATGCCTTTCTGATATGATTATAGGATTGGTTCCTACATGATCAGATATAAGTGTTGGGCTGGGAATTCTGACTTAGGGTCAGATATAAGTGCTGGAAAATACCTACATTGAGGCTATGCCTACAACCAGCATGAGAAAGGGCTAGCTCTGTAGAACTTCCTGTGACAAGAAGAATCAAGAGATCGCACCTTTGATGATGATCCAGCAGAGATGTTCCAAAACCAGACATGATCCAGATCCAGTGATGATCCAGATCTAGTGATGATTAAGATCCAGTGATGATGATCCAGATCTAGTGATGATCCAAATCCAGTGATGATGATCCAGATCCAGTGATGATCCAGATCCAGTGATGATGATCCAGATCCAATGATGATCCAGATCTAGTGATGATGATCTAGATTGAGTGATGATCTATATCTAGTGATGATGATCTAGATCCAGTGATGATCCAGATCCAGATGAAGATGACTTGAAGATGATGAGGACTTGATGATGATCCAGCTGATACAAAGAAGAAGACTTGTGCTGATAAATTGTGTCGAGAGAATACCTTCCTACTTAAGAGGGAGTGTTGATGTATTTGTAACTTTAGAATGTATTCATCCATATATCTTATGTATTGTACCCTAATGTTTATTTCAGGATGTGTCTGTAATGTATTTGAGTCATGTCATGCCCCGATGTTCCTATCGAGAGGTTCTATAATGTAAACAAGTCATGTCAAGTCATTGTGGGTAACCCTCCTATTGGTCATGGGTTAAAGTCCCCGCAGTTGTGGGGCCCTAGGGTTATTAGACTATCCTAGAGAAGTCGACCCTAGGTGAGTCACTGTAAGTCAGGGCAATAGTCCCCACCATTGTGTTAGGGATAAACCTCCTTGTTGGTCAGAGGAGGAAAAGTCCCCACACATTGTGGGGCACTAGGGTTATTAGACACTCCTAGAGATGTTGGCTCTAGTAAGTAATTGTTAAGTGAGGCCGACATGTTGAAGTGGGCTTCAAGTGAACGAAAGAATATAAATAGAGAGTGAGCCTCTCTATTTATCACACACACACTCACTCATTGAGGTGCATGAGTGAGAGGAGAAGTTGCCGGTAAAATAGAGAGACTACTGTTGTCAGGAGATCATCTTTATGTTTTCGAGTTTTACTTTTGGTGTTGATTCTATCTCTGAGGAAGTTGCAGGGTTTTCTCCTTTATGGTTTCCTTGAGGAAAATTCTTTGTGTCTCTTGTCTCTTGTGTTTTATTGCTGTGCATGTTATTCTCTCAGCTAAAGATCCTAAGATCATAATGCTAGCTTGAATGATAAAATTCTGACATGCTTATGGTCTACAATGGATATCGAACAGACTTGTTGCTAGCCTGAAAAAGGCTCTAATACCATGTTTTAATTATTGAACCATTGATCTACAGGAAATGAGTGAAATTGAAAAGATGGAATTTTGCAGTGGAATAGTAAGAACAATGTACACTACATAAGACAAATTTCAAATAAAACTGATAAGACTTGATCAGTAAATTACAACATTAATCTTCATTAATTCTAGCATTATACAACAGTGTTACAATGAGGAGAATTCGAATCATGTGGATAAGATTCGAATATACCAACTCAATCCTGACTGACTAGCTAACTAGAAGTGTCTAAATCACTATCGAAGCTCACTAGTATAACTCCACATGTCTAATTCAATCTATCAAACAGTTAAACCAGCTAAATTGATGAGGTACATGAGAAATGGTGCCTACTCCCATGCATCCATGCAAGACTGGTGCTTAATGAACTGAAGGACATCTAACTGAATGTAACTGGAGATTAACTTATCATAACTACCTACCTACCACAACCAAATGATGGAAGCTGCTGGTGGCACTCGGAGTGGCTCCTAAAATGTAGGGGATGGCATCGGTGGCACCAAACGCTAGCAAATGACTCCTAAGTTAGGAAAAATGATCTAATAGACTATATATGGACAAGGGAAGATTATAAATCCTAACAGGAAACGTAAAAGAAATTAACTATTTTCCACCAATCAAAGAAATTTTGCATGATCTCTTAGTTCATTCGAACACGACCCACCCAATACGGCACATGGCCCACCCAATGGAGAAAATATTACCTCTAGAAGAGCCACTCATTGACAAAGAGAAGGAATAAGATTTCGAAGCCTAATTTTACTTATAAATTTTTGGGCCTTAAGAAGAAGAATAAAACCCTTTATCTATAGTTATGTGGAAGAATCGGCCCAAGTCGGATAAAGAAATAAAACCATCAGGATAAATGAAGAAAGACAATGAAACACAAATAGATGTGCAGTTTCCCCCCAACCTGTCTATAGAAAAACTCAACATTGTTTCAGAACAAATCGATACAATGCATCAGACATTCAACACAAGACACTCAAAAAAGAGAAAAATGGCACTTATTATGCCAACTAAAGACGAACTCCAAGAGAGAACAAGGAAGCAGAATAAGTCAACATGGATTCCATCATCAACAAGGTTACCATTAAACAATAAATTGAGAAAAATATGACTAAGGTAGAGGATCCTTCAAAAGTAAAGTCTCATCTTGTTACAAAGTTAAAAATTAAATCGAAGGCACAGCCTAAAAACCCTATGAATGTCCATGACAATTCCCCACCTCTATCATCGACCCTTTTATTCGAAACCCCTATTGAGAAAACCGCTGAAGAAATTGAGGAGGAACAATCCCTTATCTATACCATCCAATACCTGGTCTTCCATAAAGTACTTGAAATTTTCCCCAACCAGTTTCCTAAGCTACAGAAATACATAATCAATGACTAATTCTAGTAGGCATTGCTCCACTAGAAACCTGTGTTGTAACCATTCCAAGAACAAATATCCCTAAAAATCCTTTTAAGCTGCCTAATTTCCCTCATAACCTTGGCTACCATACAATGATAATGGAAGAAATCCTACATGAGTCAATAATTTTCTTAGAATCAACAACTACATCATCAACTATCAACCAACCATCCCTTCCATCTGCTACTATTATTCATACGCCAATAACATCTGCACTGGCCACTCCGCAACTTCCTTCCGTCATTCCTCTTTAGCCTACCACAACAACCATAATGACCACCCAAATAGATCTAGTTTCGGCCATGCTTATTCCTACGACTTCTATTAACTCACATCCTCCTGCATCGACCATCCTTACCCCAACCACATCTGCACCAGCAACTACACCTTCGAATACCACTGCTCCAGATACCTCATCTACACCTCCTCCCTCACCAAATGATCAGCAGCCAATTCAGACACACTACAATAAGGAATCCAAGAAGAACAAAAATCAAAAGCAATTACAAATTGCATTCCACATGGTCATAGTTGCCAAACACCATGAGTTATAAACCCTCCTTGATAACATAATCAAGGAGAAAAATAAAATATAGTCAAAATATAAAAAGAAGCTTGATGTCATCGAAGACCAACATCTTGAAGTACTACAGACTTGTGATAGCATGAACAAGCAGATAAAACCAACACTATGTGGACCTCCAACCAAAAATCCTTTAGATCAAATTGTGAGTCTCTTTAGGTCCCTTTCAACACTCCTAGAAGAGGTTGCAACCCAAAAGAGCTAGCAAGATGAATAGCAGACAACAACACTATTGAAATAACAACATAAGTTATGTTTAAGTCGTCACACTAAACTCCAAGAGTATGCATCGCCAACCAAGCAGTTGACCAATGTTTTTCATAGTTTATACTTGCATTATGGATAGGTTCTTACGGATATGAGCAGAGTTTTGAACAATTTAGCACTCAAATTTCAACCGAAATCCTCTATTGATCACACCATTGTGCCAGACCTTGAACAACATATCCAGATGGAGAAGAACAAACTAAGGGAGCTACAAAGCAAAGATAAGCATTGCTCCAAATATGATCAACCAACACAGGTCGATGTTGACAACTTGGTTTTCCATATGGACAAATTCCTCACCAATGCCAATCATCAGTAGTTGGTCCTTGGACAATATCTACAAGATATCAAACATGACCTCCTCACTGAAAAAATTACTAAGCTAACCAATCTCACTATAAGCAACACAAGAATTCATACTACTCTCCATGAATGGCAAGATTTTCAATCTTGACTTGTCTCCTCTGCCCAATGCCATTATCAAAGGTTGCAATGCAACCAACCAATCCAGTACTTCCTCTATAATGCAGAAGCCTTAACAAAATATTTCCCATGTTTTGAAAAATTTTGTACTCCCCTTTTCTCTTCGGGATGAAGAATGATTCTATTTTTTTGGGAGATGTTGGAGGAGCCTATTTGACTAGTCGGCTAGGTCCTCCAACCAACTATGGTTGAGTTGGTTCACTTGATCGGTTCACCAACTAACTCATCAGTTGTAACTAATTAACTATCTATAACAAGTATAAATAGGCTGGTGAGCCAGATCCAATGACATGAATGATCAACAATCATTGATCTTCTATAGATTATTCTTGCATTTATAATATAAATTTAAGTTGTTGTCCCATTTACTCTTGCTTATCTTGTGTATTATGATCATGTTATTGCTATTATGTTATAATTATGTATTGTTGGTAATTCTACAAATCCTCAAACTACACCCACCCAATGGCATTCAATTGTTCTCTATTATCTATAATCTTTGCCAAATGTTCATGTAAAGATTCATTCTCAATGATCGTAATATAAATAATATATTTTTTAACAAAAACGTTCTAATTTTGTTTAAGACTTCATGCAATCCTTGTAAGGGATTCCAAATGGTTACAGCATCATTTGTAGTGCCAACATCCTACAGTTTATAAGCATCTCATCAATCATAGATGGATTTATGAGCATTGTTTCTTGTTTATTTCACTCATCATATTTGTCTTAGTATTTTCCTGTTGTTTATGATCAAGTTTCCTTCCCCAACACAAGTTGATCCAAACACCTATACTAAAAAATGGCTAGCATACATTGTTTCTAGGTATTGTAATTTTTACCATAAAAAATTTTGCTACCCTCCAACATGATATTGAAAAATCTAGTCATTTTTGTTAAATAATTTTGTAAATAAAAGTGTTGAAATAGAGGCTAAACTACTAAAAAGATGCTCAGAAAAAAAAAAAAAAAAAAAAAAAAAAAAAAAAAATTTCTCCCACACCATTAAATCCACCTCTTAGTTAAATTTCTACCAAAAGCAGATAAAATTATAAAAATACAACGGGAAAAATGCACAATTTTCCACAAATATACAGATCATTTGCTAAAATATAGAAACTTTCTTATAAAATTGCATAAATTACTAAAATGTTTCAAAAATTTAGGCTGAAAATAGAAATTACACTCAAAATTTCAAAGAAAGTTGATAACCAAACCCATAAAATTTACATTGTACGCTACAAATTTCGTACAGTCCATGTAGTCATATGGAATTGTCCGTACATGATGTTTGTATAGTAATGTGGTATGTCTATATAGTCATATGGCTGGAAAACAATGTCTATGGGTGATGCATAATGTCACATCTCCTCCCATCAATCCAACCCACAAGAGGGAAAACACCATTTGTAGATTAATATTGTGATTTCTACAAAACATTATTAACACTTCTTGTGCATTTCTAATTTCCTATCTGTAACTCTGAGTTTTGCCCCAAACAACCATAATGCCACAACCATTAGCTCTTATACCACTCGGTCACTTCCCCTCTCGCCAATCTGACCAATGGAGGTAAACATGAATGATGTGTGGGGTGCTAAATTTCTCCCCATGACCATATTACGAAATTCGCAACTATTTAAATGTGTGTAATGCATAATTAAAATACACAATGGAATTAAACTCTGTCAACTCATGCACAGACCAACATTTCTATCATGGGCATAATAATAAAACAGTCACACACAGAATTAATATCATTCTCATGTTATATGCATGCCTCCTAATGAATCATTCCAGCTTTCCATTTCATTCAAATTCACATGAATAAATAAACATTCATAACACAAAAATTGGGCATAATTTAAAACATTGTAAGCACTTATATTTTAATTGAAGTTGTCAAAGCAATTGGTTATGGAAGAGAAACATTCCACCCAAATGTAGGTCTATGTCCAGCCTATATGCTTTCAGTTGAGAGACCACCCTCGAGTTGGGCTATGTATCCACTAAAGAGAAACTACTCAGGCTCACTCACAGCCAAAGGGATAAATACTCATGCTAAGTCAGCACGTAGTTGGGTTTTTCAAGAAAGTAGGGAGGCAGGGAAGGAGATAAATAAGCCATTGAAATCAACCATATAGAAATGGGCATCTCAATTTGGCTTCAAACAACCTTGGCACCCACAATACCTACCACACACAACACAAGGAAGGTCCCATTCTCTACTACACAGCCCCTCAAGTTCCCCTTCCTCCAGTGCTCTTCAGGGTGGGCATATAAATGTCTAAGCTTCCAAACCTTCAAAAATTATTGTATTCACTAGGTTTATCAAGCAATTCCAACCTCTCATCTCTCTCCCAATCCAATCCACTCTTGTATTTTCCTGATTTTTGGCCATGTGACTTTCAACCACAAATTTCAACTTTCAGGCTTACAAATATGGGTCTTCTGATAGATTTTTAGGCCTTTTACACTCTCAAATTCTCCCCAGGTTATACGTCTATAGATTCCCCACTGGATTTTACTCCTCACACGAATTTCTTGACATTTTTGGCACTTCAAATGTTGCATCTTTCCAAGTTGCGATTTCTGCAATTTTCACTATTGGGAATGCATAGCAAGCTGGAAAAATTGATGTCTAGTTTTTCCACAATGGAATAGGGGAAATGGAATACGAATTCCCATGAGTAAAATTGACTTGTGGTTCAAGTAAACAATGCCTATACTCAACCATACGGTTTTATGAGTTTGGTCCATGCTCCATTAATTCATGAGTTGATTTCTCAGCTACCATCTTACAACATAAAAAATGTCAGCAAGGGAAGTCAAGATGGATTCTCGAGATGACACTTGGAAACACAGGTTTTAGTCCCCCCAACCCCTCACCTCTCCTTAGTGGATACACATGGCCCTCTCATTTTAGTTTCTTCCATGGCCAACTCTTGGTATTTTTATTGCATTATAAATATTTACATGATTTTATAATTTTCCATGGCTTACTAGCACATGGCTAGCAAAATATTTTAAAAATTCCTTTAAAACATATGCATTAATTAGCAAGACCTTGGCCATGAGATCCACGCTAGGATTCATACAATGCATATACACAATATTTACATATAAAAGAAATGCATTGTAACGGTCAAAATGGAGGTATTACATTCCCCTCCCCCTTAGAACAACACCATCCTTGCTGTTCTCAAAACTTGAACAAAAATGGGTATGCCTCTTTCATGCCATCCTCCAACTCCCATGTACCCTCATAGGGACCAAAGTGCTTCCATTACACTTTTACCTATCTAATGGCTTAGTTCTGGAGCAAGGTTACCTTCTTGTCAAGGATGCGCATAGGTTCCATTTGGAACTCTCCCTTGGGTTCCACCTATATCACATTCCAATCAATTATGTGATCAAGATAGTGTGCATACTTTTTAATCAAATAAACATGGAAAACATTAAGAGCTCTCATGTTAGCATGCAACACAGTCCTATATGCAACTGGCCCTATCCTACCAAGGACTTTGAATGGACCACAATATCTTGGTGCCAACTTGGCACAACTTTCCAACTGTGGGAAATTTTTCCTTGGTTTTCCTCTTAAATAAACATGATTCCCAATTTTAAATTCCTTGTGCAATATTTTCAAATCTGCATAATTATGTTTGTCCTAAGATGCCTTTAAATTCTTCCTGATCTTAACTTTGTTGTTTCATTTCCATGAGCATTTATGGCCCAAGCACTACCATGTTCACTGGACCATCCCAATTCACTAGAGTTAGGCATCCTTTTCCCTAAAATGCTTCAAATGTACTCACTCTCCATGATGCTTGATGTCCATTATTGTATGCAAATCCTACCAAGTGTTGGTAATCCTACCACTTAAATGGTTTATCCATCACATACATTCTCAACATGTTTTCAAGAAATTGATTCACCCTCTCATTTTAACCATCTGTTTGACGTTGATATATGATCCGAAAACAAGATCTTTGCTACTCTATGACGTTAACATGAATTGCATAAAGAGCATGAATGAAGCTCACAAATCCATAAGAAGAGAACCAAACAGCATAGACAATACACACATAAAGACAACAAGTTGATAATGAAGTTCATCCAGAATGGACTACATCTCCAGGCCTGCTTCTCAATAGGAGGGTCGATCTATAATCTCAGCATAAGGCAAAATACATGGCAATGATACAATGATACCTTGGTGACAATGGTCAGGAAGAGAACCCCTACCCAAAACACAACAAGACTGCTTCCAGCAACTCCGAAGCCTGAAGACGATGTAAAATGAGTATAAACACTCGTACCTTCCTCCTGCAGAGCTATGCAATCTCCCTTCTCTCCTTTAGCTACAAAGTCTCCACTCCAAAGCATGAGTGGCAATGGAAACCAAGGGGGTTTATATAGTGTGACTTGCCCCACTTCACATTTTCCTCATGTTCTCTTTGGTTACAACAAATTTTTCCCAAGAAGGCATATGGTTCCAACTCCCCACACTTGGTTAGGCTCTTCTTAAATTATGTAGTTGACATAGTTACAACTATGCCAACCACATTTTATATTTTTAGAATATTACAATAAAATTATTTTCCCCCAAAACCACATGGTTCATTGAACCCACAATATGGTTTTTTTTTTAACAAATTTGTTAGAACGTAACTTGTTTTTAGACCCACTTATAACCCATTTTATATAGTTTATAATTCGACATGTGCTGAAATAGAGCATGGGCTCCCGTGCTGGTCGGAGCTCCCGATCACGTTGGAGGAAGAACCAGGGTCGAGGCTCGAAATGCCAAAGCACACTTTAAATAAATTTATTTCCATACCTTAGACATGGAACACCTTGTGGGCTAACGGTAAGGCAGAGCACTTATGCAAGAGAGGTCACAGGGTCAAACCCCGTGGAGGCCACAAACATTTTGAAAGTTCTATTTCCCAATCTCGTTCTGCCATGTGGTGTCCAGTTATTGGTTCACCTTTACCGTCGTACTGCCACTTGGCTACTAACTAGACGTGTCATACTACTGGCTGGACAAGCCGTACTGCCACGTTGTCTATTACCCAATCTCGTTCTGCCACATGGAATCTAGTGATTGGTTCACCTTTATCGTCGTACTGCCACTTGGCTGCTGACTAGACGTGTCATACTACTGGCTAGACGAGCCGTTCAGATTTTGTACGTGCCATGTGCCATCTTTCAGTTGGTCCATACACCTGCCATGTCATCTTGTCTGTATTGTACGGATGCCACATGTCACCCTGTCAGTGGTGCCACATCATCATGCTTATACAGTATGGATTCCATGTGTCATCCTGTCAGTGGTGCCACGTGGCACCTCTTTTTGCCAATTTTGCATGTTGACCTCATAGAACAGAATGCGATAACTTTCTCATACGGAGTCCGTTTGAGGTGAAACGAACCTCGTTGGAATCTTGTTGATGAAACCTTCGATCTAGCACTGGTTTTGCTAAGATTGGAGGACTTTGAAAATTTGGCCTTCCTGGATCCTCCTGGATCTTGTACTAAAATTCAATTATGTTCTCAACTCCGAAAATAACCATTTCCAAAAATTGGAAGTGAAAACTTTGCATCCCGATTTGAAACTATTTCCTTGGGCAACCCATGCAATTTGAATACTTCCTTCATGAATATATTCTCTATGTCACTTGCTTTAGGAGTATACTTTAGTGGAATAAAATGAGATACATTTGATAGCTTGTCCACCACAACCATAATTGAATCATGCTTCTTCATTTTTTTTAGCAAACTTGTTATAAAGTCCATAGAGATTGTTTCCCACTTGCATTCCGGAAGGGGCAAGGGTTGTAATAGTCCTTCTGGGTGTTGATGCTCTGCCTTGACTTTTTGGAACTTTTGATACCAAGAAATGTATTATGCTATGTCCTTCTTCATTCCATGCCAAAAGTATTGTTTTCTTGCTACTATTATAGTCTTTTGATATCCCATATGTCTAAAGTATGGCAATTGATGAATTTCATCCATTACTAACTTCTTCAAATATGCACAATTTGGAATGTATAGGTTGCCTTTATAAAGAAGAATATCGTCTTCATCGAGTTGGTATCCTTCACACTATTCATATGTTTGTCCCTGCTGTAATTTTTCTTTAACTTTAAGGTAAGTTTCATCGTTGTTTTGGGCTTCAGAAACTCCTGTCCTCAAATATTATTTACATATACTTAATGTTGCTACATGAAAATTTCTACTAAGGGTGTTTACAACCTTATTCTCTTTCCCTTTTACATGCTTAATTTCAAAATCAAATTCACATCGAAATTCCAACCATCTAGCTTGTCTAGCATTCAAGCTTGGTTGGTCAAACAAATACTTTAAGCTCATTTGGTTTGTCCTAAGCTCGAATCTTCTCCCCAATAAGTAATTTCTCCACATCTTGAGAGCATGTACTATGGCTGCTAATTCTAAAACACGAGTTGCATACTTCTTCTCATGCTCTTTTAGTTTTCTTGACTCATAGAAAATCACAAAGCCTTCTTGCATAAGCACTCCACCCAATCCTTTAATGCAAACATTTGTGCACACTACAAAATCCTTCCTTGGATTTGTAATCTTCAAAAAATGAGTGTTGGTAAGTAACTTCTTCAACTACTGAAATCTTTCTTCACGTTTTTTTGATCATTCAAACTTTTCATTCTTCCTTTGCAACAATGTAATCGGATGAGCGATCTTGGATAATCTTTCAATGAACCTTCTATAGTATCCTAGAAGACCCATAAAAGATATAACATTGGTAACATTCTTTCTATTAGGCCAATCCATTATGGATTCAATCTTTTCTGGATCCACTACAATTCCTTCTTATGAGATAGCATGACCAAAATATTGTATGCTTCTTTGATAGAATTCAAATTTGCTTAGCTTTGCATACAATTGGTGCTCTCTAAGAACTTGCAGCACCATGATTAGCTTTGCATACAATCGGTGCTCTCTAAGAAATTGCAATGTCATTCTTAGATGTTCCTCATGCTCTTCTTCAATCTTTGAATAAACAAGAATTTAATCCAAGAACACTAACACAAACTTGTCCAAATGCTTGCTAAAAACACTATTCATGAGGCACATGAATGTGGCATGTGCAATAGTAAGACCAAATGGCACCACTGTGAACTCATAATGGCCATATATTGTCTGAAACATTTTCTTGCGACTGTATTTTTCCTTTATCCTCACTTGATGATAACCAGACCTCATGTCAATTTTTGAAAACACTTTGGTTGCTTTCATTTGGCCAAATAAATCATCAATTCTGGGAAATAGGTACTTATTCTTGATTGTCACTTTATTTAGTTGCTTGTAACCAATACACAGCTTTAGAGTCCCATCCTTCTTCTTAACAAATAACATCGGTGATCCCCATGGAAACACACTTGATCTTATATACCTTTTTTCCATTAATTATTGAAGCTGCATCTTTAACTTTACCAATTCCACTAAGCTCATTCTATAAGGAGCTTTATAAATTGGCGCTGCCCCTCGAACAAGATTGATTGTAAAATCAATGTCTCTTTTCAGTGGCAGTTTTGACACTTCATCTGTAAACACATCTATAACTCTTGCAACAATGGATAATCATATATCTTTGTGCCTTTGTCCTCTAGAGAATCTGGTATATGAGCTGCATATAATTGACAACTTTTCTTGTAAAAATTTCTTAACTATAAGGCTGAAATATGCTTTACTAAAATTTTCTTGGAAATTCCTCTTACCGATCTTGGCCTTCCCTCCTCATCAATGCATTCAATAACTTTTTCATAACAATCTATCTTGGCTCTATGCTTTTCCAACCAATCCATGCCAATAATAGCATCATAGGATCCTAGGGGTAGGACATTTAAATTTCATTTTGTGAGGAGTCCATTCAACTCTATGAGGCAATCCATTTCTACGTCACTCACCTTTATTTTTGTCCTTGTGGCTAATTGAACTAACCATAATTTATTATGCTTCACTTTTTCAAGAGAACAAATTTCAACCACTTTTGGAGAAACATAACTATGAGTAGATCCTGGATCAATCAAAACATAAATGGATTTCTTAGCAATCTTACCTCCAACTTCCACTACTGTTGATTGATGGTCTGCTTGATGGTTATCCAATGTTGCATAAATTTTGGGAGTTTCTCTTGCCATAACCTCCACTGTAATTTCCGCTTCTATGTTGTGCAAACCTTGAGGGTTCTATTTCAATTGTGGACAACCCTTAAGCATGTGGTTCTCTCCACATCCCCAACACTGAAGTGGTCTTTTTGTCCCTTTCTCTACTACTACTATTGGTTTAACTTCACTTCGTGCTTAATGGACTTGCTGAAAATTTCTTCGTTGATTTTTAAATGATGGCTTGAATCAACTTCTCCTTTGGTCAAATTTTCCTTTTGGATTTCCCTTCCATGTTGGATGAGCTTCTAAATTTCCCTTTTTTTCTCATAACAATGCATTTCCATTCCAATGGCTTCATAAAGAGTTGGTGGATTAACAAACTCAATCCTATCTCTAAAATTTTGAGGCAAGCTTCCAAGGAAGCATTGGATTTTTACTCTTTCATATTTGATGTAATCTACATACCTCAACAATTCTAAAAACTTGTGGACATGTTCTTCCATAGAATTTTGTCCCAACTTTAGTTCATTGAACTCCTTCCTATTGTTATCATAATACCTAGTAGATAGGTATTTTTCCTTGAAATATTTCTTAAATCATTCCCAGCTAATCCTTCTTTCTGTGATTCCTTTTACTTGCATGAGGTGTTCCCACCAAATTGAAGCTCTTCCATTTAGAGTGTAAATAGAAATTCTATCCTTTTCATTTCCCGAGTAGTTTTGAATCCTAGAATATTTCTTCATCCCATGAAGCCATGCTTTCTTACTTTCTCCATCGAATGTGGGAAGCCTTGCCTTTATAAATTATCCTTGTGGAATCCTTTTGAATTTCATTCTTCCTTCAAACCTTCTAGAATTATTCTTTGGACTGCTTCAAGAACCTATGGAGTCACATGACTTTCTAGAAGAAGACCTTGATAAGGGTGTTCTACACGTTTTACTCGCATAAATTTTTCCTGGGCTTGGAGTCCTCTTCCTGGAGCGGCCCCTAGAGTGGATCTTTGCATTTGTTCCTTCTTGGCCCACATTACTTGGGTTGGAATCAAGGTTAATCATTTGTTGCATATCAGTTAGGCTCTACAAAATAGCAGCATTGATCTGGTTTTGTTCTTCTTGATCCTTCATCAATCTTTCATTGAAACTTATCATGGTTTCAACCAAATTATGAGGAGTTATTTGTTCTATTCTCACATTTGATTCAGTCTATGCATTGTATTCTTGCATATTTTATCCTAATACATCTTCATCATTTTCATAAGGATCCCGAGCATCATTCATGGTTACCATTTTCCTTTTGGAGGCTTTTTCCCTATGTTTGTTGCTCTCTGCTACCACTATTTAAACCTTATCAACTACAACCATTGTGCATCATAGATATATTTATCAGAAATTTTAGTAAAAGTGAATTAAAACATAAAAAAATTATTTGAATAAAATCGGTGTCATGGAATTATTCACAGGGTTCTCCTTTCCTCAGTTCCATTTATGCATTTTTGAAAACTGCCTTTATTGACAATTTTTTTGTCAAACTATGGTGACAGGAACTTTTTTCACTGATCTTTGAGACATATGAATCCCTTGATCATATTCTGATTATGCAACATTATTCCCATCTATATGATCTTTCCAACGCATATCTCCATGCTCCATTGTGATCTTGGATGTGGAAATTACCTTCTTTCAAAAATGTCGATGTTGCCCAATTTTGCACTTTTTTCCACATGTGCAAATATTCTCAGAGGCCAACTTGGGATGCTTGTAGAAATAAATCTAGAGATAACCATGAAAAAATTTCTACCGAGAAAAGTTAGAAAATATAAGGATCACTCATCATATTTTTTATGCAACCAAGTCCCAGAAATAGCATAAAAAGAGCGGAAATAGAAAAGAAGAGAGTAACCCACACCTTAATAATGAATGACAAAGATAACTCAAGGGAGGAACCTCCTTACACAATGTACTAAATACATGAGACAAGACAAGATGCAATCATGACTAAAATGAGAATATCTCCTTCCTATATATAGGAGACAAAGGTGTACAATAACAACTAATAGACCCACTAATAGACCCTAGTCAACATAAATAATATGTAATCCACCACAATATAGGGAGTAATGCACCACACTATATGTGGTAATGCGCCATCATTAAGGGCTTAAAATTACCCTCCCCTTCAAAAGTGTTGTCCTCAACGCTAAGTAGTTATGGATGTTGTTCTATAAAGGACTCATATTCCCATGTTGAGTCTTCTATGGGTAAGTTATTCCATTTAATGAGATACTCTGGAATCGATTGATTTTGAAGCTGTTTATTTCTTATTTCAGTGATATCTTCAAGATCCACGATGATTTTTCCTTCCTCGCCAAGTTCTAGTAATATCATTTGAATGGGTAGCTTTTCATCGATTACCTTCTTCAAACAAGAAACATGGAAAACTTGATGGACTCATGAAGATTCAAGTAGTTCCAATTTGTAGGCCATACTACCAATCATTTGTAGCACCTTGTAGGGACCATAGTATTTAGGTGATAATTTATCATCCTTCTTGGTGTTCTTCAATTACATTTGTCTATATGGATGTAGTCTTAAAAACACCCAATCCCCCACATTAAAGCTTTGTTCACTGCGATGTTGATATGCTTGTTGTTTCATATGATTTTGTGCTAGATTCAGGTTGTCCCTTAAGATTTGAAGAACTCATTTTTGATGCTTCATGTGGTCTTCCACTAATTGAACCTTGGAGGAGTCTCTTACTGAAGATGTGATGGAGGGTTGATGATAGCCATAAAGTTCCACAAATGAGGTGATTTTTTATGATGTATAGAAGGAAGTGTTATACCACCATTCTGCCAAGGGTAACCACTTGACCCATTGTGTTTGTTTATCAGCTACAAAACATCGAATATACCATTCCAAACATTTGTTTACGATCTTTGTTTGTCCATCAGATTGAGGATGATAAGATGAGTTATGATCCAGTTGAGTACCCAAACAAGAAAATAATTCGGTCCAAAAGTTTCCTATGAAAATGGGATCCCTGTCACTTACTATAATATTTGGAGCACCATGTAGTTTTTGGAGTGTCTCCACAAAAGAATTGGTGACCGTTATTGCTTTGAAGGGGTGAGATAGTGCACAAAAGTGTGCATATTTAGTAAGTATATCAACAACCACCATGATAACACTCTTTCCTTCTGAATTTGGTAAACATGTGATAAAATCCATCGAGACCTCTGTCCACCTTTGTCTTGGAATGGAAATTGGTTGTAGGATACCTAGGGTCTTAATTGTTTCCACTTTATTTTGTTGGAAAACCAGAAATTCGGTCACAAATTTTTTGACATTAGTTTTAAGACCATCCCAAAAAAAATATTTCTTTACCCTATGGTATGTTTGTAAGAAACCCGAGTTCCCTCCTATCGGTGAGGAGTGGAATTCAAAAAGTACCTTTTGCTTGAGTTGGGAACTCTTACCAAGATACAGGAGATCCGTCTACCATAGCAAGTCATCTTTCCACCTAAATGCTTTAGAGGCACTAGGATCCCGCTGCAGCTTTTGAATGAATGTCCATATTTCTTCATCATTTTTTCATTCATCCCTTGCTTCGGATATCCAATATGGTTGGGTGATAGAGATAGCATAGAGTAATGCTTCAACATCCTCATCTTTCCTGGAGAGTGCATCTGCAACAACATTTTGCTTCCCCTTTTTGTAGATGATTTTAAATTCATAACCCAACATCTTTCTCACCCATTTGTGTTGCTCTTCTAAAGATAGCCTTTGTTCCAAGAAGTATTTGAGGCTACCATGATCAGTTTTAACCTTGAATTGTCTCCATATAAGGTAGGGTTTCCATTGCTTCAAGGCATGTAGTATTTCCAACATTTCCTTCTCATAAATGGGATTTTTAAGTTCTTTCTCATAAATGGGATTACTTGTAAAGGAAAGAGGGTGTCCTTCTTGCATTAGTACAACTCCAATTCCATTTCCTGAAGCATCACATTCCACAATAAAGGTTTTTGTGAAGTCTGGTGTCGCCAAAATAGGAGCTTTACACATTGCCTCTTTGAGTTGTTTAAAAGATTGAGTTGCCTATGGAGTCCAAGAAAATGCATCTTTCTTCAGTAATGTTATTAGAGGAGTTTTTATTCTTCCATAGCTTGTGACAAACTTTAGGTAGTACCCTATCAGACCTAAGAATCCTTGAATATTCTTCAGGGTTTTGGGAATCATCCAGTCCATCATGGCTTTAATTTTGTTAGGGTCTACCTTGACACCTTCATGAGATACAATATTACCCAAATACTCTACCTCCTTTATACCGAAGAAACATTTCGAGAGTTTTGCATACAATTCTTTCTCCTTTAGTAGTTGTAGTACCTTGCCAACATGTTGAATATTTTCATCCCAAGACTTACTAAAGATTAGCATATCATCAAAGAATACAAGCACAAATTTTATAAGAAAAGGCTTGAAAATAGAATTCATCAAACCTTGAAATGTGGAAGGCACATTTGTGAGATCAAATGGCATGACCAAAAATGCATAGTGACCTTCATGAGTTCTAAATGTTGTTTTGGGGATGTCTTCATCCTTCATTTGAATTTGGTGATACCCAGAATGAAGATACAACTTTGTGAATGCAACTGCTCCATGTAATTCGTATAACAATTCATCAATGACAAGAATGGTAAACTTATCTTTAATGGTGATCTTGTTGAGCTCTCTATAATCAGGACACATGCACCATGATCCTTTTGGATTGGGCACCATTACCACTGGTGCAGAGTAAGAACTTTGGCTAGGAAATTATGCCAACCTCTAACATTTCAGCAACCATACGCTCAATTTCACTCTTCTGGCTATAGGGATACCGGTAAGGTTTGGTGTTAAGAGGAACACTGTTTGGAATTAAGTGGATAGAATGATCAAAGTCTTGAATAGGTGGAAGACCCTTGGGAATATCTTCAAATACCTTGGAATGTTTGTTAATGACCCTTTAGAGATCTAGGGATATAGGGAACCTTGAGGTTTGAACATCTAATGAGCATAATTGTGCAACTACACCTTGATGTCCCTTTTTCAACAACTTTGTCATACCATTAGAGCTTATCACCTTGCTTGGTTTTCCTGTGATACCATTTAACTCGTATTCTTTTCCTTCCCACAAAAATTTCATGAAAGGTTTTTGAAAATTAAAATTTATGATTCCCAATGATTGTAACCATTAGACACCTAAGACAACATCAGCCCCACCCATTGGTATAGCAATCATTGGACTATTTAATACATATTCCCCCATAACAATATTGATATTATGGCATTTCCTTGAGCAATGTATAATTCCTCCATCTGCAATCATAACTTGAAACTCTGGTGCTGGATATACAAAGCAATTAAGAACTTTAGCTAATTTATAGTGAATGAAATTATGAGTACTACCGGAATCAATTAACATTGTTACCTTCTTCTTTTTTATGTATCCTTCGATCTTGATAATTTGAGGAGTGGTCATTCCAGCCAATGCATGACAAGATATGGTGGGAGTATTTTTTTTCTAAAGTGTCATCTTCTATTTCTTCTGAAGTTGCCTCTTCTTGATATGCTTCCTCTTCTTTTGGTTCTTCCTCTTCACAATCTATGTAGAATAATTTCTTCTCACCACACTTATGTCCCATACTATACTTAGTGTCACAATTGAAGCATAATCCTTTTTCTCTTGTTTCATCTAGTTGTTGGGGTGTCAACCTTTGTGGTGGTTTAGAAAAGGGAACATTGTTTTCTCTGTATGTGTTGGAGAAGGCCTTTCTAGTAGTCATTACCATATTTTTACTTTCAACCTTCCTTGCCATCATGAAAGCCTTCTCTATCTATGATGGTTCAAAGAGACGCACCTCATGTTGAATGTTATCTTTCAAGGTTCCAATAAAGAGATCTAACAAATTATTGTCTAAAATACTCTTCACTCCAAGAATTATCTGCTAAAATTGCTTGATGTGCTATGTAATTGGACCATTTTTCTTGAGATTTACCAACTGGCCAAGAAGGTGTTGTTATTTATATCCCCATAGTTTGCAATCAATTATTTTGTGAATATAGACCAAGAGATAATAGAATCCTTTTTACGGTCACAAAGCCATTAGTACCATACAAATTGATCAAGTTCTAAATATAAGGATGCAATAGTTACCTTTTGCAAAGTGGGAACCTGGTGTAGATCAAAGAATTGCTCCATCTGAAAAATCCACGTGATTGGATCCTTGCCATCAAAATTTCTCTTGTCAAACTTGGGGATAAAGTAGTTCACTGGACCTGAATTGAACCCATGATGTTGTAGTGAATCGTCAAATTTTGAGGACTCCATCTTCCTACTCTCTAATTCTTTTTCAATTTTCTCTATACGTGACTGGAATAAGTCCTCTTTTTCCTCCTTATCCTCTTCTTGAGTAGATACATGAGGAATAAAGCTATTTTTTATATCCGTCATCAATTCCTCCAAGTATTTAAGATCTTATTTTCTATTCATCCCTTTGAGATCCTCTTTACTAGCCATCCTTTTGAGATCCTCTTTACTAGTCATGCCATTGAGATCCTCTTTATTATCCATATTATTTTCCAATTTAACTAAGTCATCAATTTTCATATTTCCTTTAATCATATCTTCTAACTTGGACACTCTAAAAGATATGTCTTCCATTTCATCGTATGTCGGGGATGAATCCTCTTGGGGTTTGAGTGGAGTGTGATACTTTCCACTTCCTTTTGGTGGAATTTTGAACAATAAATATATATCACACCCTAGGGTTTACCAAAAATAGATACTTCCACTCAAATCTATTCAAATGCAAAATGACATACCTTTTTCAAATTATCATATGAAATATTCTTCACTCTGAAACTTAGCTGCTGAAATTGCTTGATGTGCTCTATAACTAGACCTTTTTTCTTGAGATTTACCAACTAGATAAAGAAGGTGTTGTTATTTATATCCCCATAATGTGTAATCAATTATTCTATGAATATAGACCAAGAGATAATAGCATCCTTTTTATGGTCACAAAGCCATTAATACCATACAAATTGATTAGGTTCTAAATATAAGGATGCAATAGTTACCTTTTGCAAAGTGGGAACCTAGTGTAGATCAAAGAATTGCTCCATATGAAAAATCCACGTGATTGGATCCTTTCCATCAAAATTTCTCTCATCAATCTTGGGGATAAAGTAGTTCCTTGGACCTGAATTGAACCAATGATGTTGTAGTGAATCATCAACTTTTGAGGACTCCAACTTCCTACTCTCCAATTGTTTTTCAATTTTATCCAGACGTGACTGGAGTAAGTCCACTTTTTCCTTCTTATCCTCTTCTTGAGTAGATACATGAGGAATAAAGCTATTTTTTATACCCTTCACCAATTCCTTCAAGTATTGAAGATCTTCTTTTCTAGCCATCCCTTTGAGATCCTCTTTACTAGCCATCATTTTGAGATCCTATTTACTAGTCATGCCTTTGAGATCCTCTTTACTATCCATTTTATTTTCCAATTTAACTAAGTCATCAATTTTCACATTTCCTTTAATCATATCTTCCAACTTGCACACTCTAAAATATATGTCTTCCATTTCATCATATGTTAGGGATGAATCCTCTTGGGATTTGAGTGAAGTGTGATTATTTCCACTTCCTTTTGGTGGAATTTTGAACAATAGATATATATCACACCCTAGGGTTTAACACAAATAGATCCTTGTGCCATATTCTTTCGGATGCAACTGGTCTCACTCAATTTGGATCTCGGATGCCTCATATATGATATTTTTTCCTAGAACACATGTTTTAGACTAGGTTTTGGACTAGTAAAAAACCCTAGATTCCTCCGCATTATCTATGAAACTGTAATGGATCTGTTGATGTATTTGTAACTTCAGAATGTATTCACTTGTATATCTTATGTCTTGTACCCCGATGTTTATTTCGGGAAGTATCTGTAATGTATTTGAGTTATGTCATGCCGTGGTTCCTATCAGGAGATTCAATAATGTAAACAAGTCATGTCAAGTCATTGTGGGTAACCCTCCTATTGTTCAAGGGTTAAAGTCTCTGCAGTTCCAGGGCCCTATGGTTATTACAAACTCCTAGAGAAGTCATCCCTAGTGAGTTATTGTCAAGTCAGAAATTAGTATAAATAGAGAGTGAGACTCTCTATTTATCACACACTCACTCACGCTCAGTTGTAGCACATAGCTGAGAGAGAAGAAGTTGTTGGGGATAGAAAGAAAGAGGCTACTGCTGTCAGGAGATCATCTTACTGTTTTGGGGTTTTGCTTTTGGTGTTGATTCTATCTCTGAGGAAGTTGCAGGGTTTTCTCCATTTATGGTTTCCCCAATGAAAAACATTGTGTTCATTGTCTCTTGTGTTTGATTATTGTGCTTGTTATTCTCTCAGTTAAAGATCCTAATATAATGCTGGCTTAAATGATAAAAATCTAACATGGTATCAGAGCTAACCTAAGAAGAAGACATTGTGCAACTGCAGGAACTAGGGCTTCCTACATTTTGGATCTCTCTCCACATATTTTCAGCAAAAGAAGGTTGGGATGACTCTCCTCCCTAGGCCGGCGCATCTTTCTGGCGAAGTAGAATCTAATTCTAAGATTTTTCAGTTTTGGACCTGACACTACTACAGAATATTAGGGCTTTCCACAGAAGTGGAATTTTTGAGTGAGCCCAGGCCTGGATTGATCTCCTCCTCAAAATCAAAGTTTAGAGATCAAGGTCAAAGCATTTGGTTGGATAGAATTCCAGGAAAGCCAAACCCTAATCTTCTCCTGAACCAACATTGTAGAAATTCAGCTCTGAATCCAGATCCAACATCTTGACCTAGTAAGATCTAAATCTTTTGTATTTCCATTTGAGGTTCTCAGTTAAGATGTCTCATCATACCAAGCTTGATGAAAATCTTGAGGGAGCTAATAACTTCTGAGCCTGGAAGTATAGGATCTCCCTGGTCCTGGAAGAAAATGAGTTGGACTCCTATATCAATGAGGAGGTTCCAATTCCAGAGCGAGATGAGGCTAAGGCCTTACACAAGAAGAAGTTGGTTATGGCTAAGAGGATTATTGTTGATTCAATCAAGGATCACCTCATACCACGAGTGTCCTCCCTAAAGACACCTAAAGCTATGTTTGATGCCCTAACCAAACTGTTTGAAGGGAAGAACATAAATAGGAAGATGACTCTGAGAAACCAACTGAAGAATGCAAAGATATAGAATGTAGAGACCATCCAGTCTTACTTTACAAGGGTATCTCAAATCAAGGAACAGTTGGAAGCAATAGATGAAGAAGTGGAAAATGCAGAGATTGTGATGACCACCTTGAATGGTCTACCAAGGGCATGGGACTCTTTCATTCAAGGGATCTGTTCCAGAAAGAAGTTAGTCAAGTTCAGTAGACTATGGGAATAATGCTCTCAAGAAGAAGCTCGGATAGCAACTCAAGAAGAAAAGATGGGAAGTGAAGATCAAGCTCTCACATCCCACACCAAGAAAACTAGAAGGGACCATCATTACTCCAAAGGTAATATTTCACACTCTAGAAGAGATCTGTCTACTATTAGATGTTACACATGTGATGAGAAAGGTCACATATCCAAATACTTCCCTAACAAAGGGAACTAAAAGAAGAAAAAGGGAAACAAGAGAAGACGTCATGCTCATGCTGCAGAGGATGATGAACCTTCCAAAAAGAGAATCAGACAAGAAAGTGATGATTCTTCAAGTGATGAAGAATATGTGTTGATCTCCGCTCTCACAGTAACTATCTCACATGGAAGCAATGATTAGCTTATAAACAGTGGTGCTTCCAAGCATATGATGGGATTCAAAGAATCATTTATGAAACTATATGAACATGAGTCACCTCACAAGGTGAAACTTGGGGATGACTACCAGTATCCAATAAAAGGTAGTGGTGAATCCTCCTATAAGCTAGACTCTGGAAAGTCTATGAAGATGAAAAATGTATTGTTTGTACCAGGACTAAAGAAGAATCTCCTCTCCATATCTGCATTGGATGCAAAAGGAATGAGGGTTGATTTTGTAGATGGCCAAGTTCTTATGTGGCCAAAGGGAAATACTTTTGATGATGCAATAGTGATTGGGGAACAAGAAGAGGTCTATAAAAATTGAAGGGCCAACCAGAACAAGCTTTGGTTCATGACTCACTAGAACCAAATGAACCTTGGCATAGAAGGCATTCACATGTGCATTACAGGGCACTACCACTTGCAAGCAAAGCTGTTGAAGGTCTTATAGAAATGCAGAAAAAACATGATGGTGTCTGCAAAGGATGTGCAAAAGGAAAGAACACAAAGAATACAGTTTCAAGTAGAGAGAGAAAGGCAAAAGGAATCTTGGAAATCACCCACTCCGATGTATGTGGTCCGATGTCATCCAGTTCATTAAGCGGGTATGTGTACTATGTTTCTTTTACTGGTGATTTTTCTAGGAAGACATGGATATACTTTATGAAGAACAAAGATGAAGTATTCAGCAAGTTCAAGGAATTAAAAGCCTTGATCGAGAACCACACAGAAAAGAAGATCAAGATTTTTTTATTAAATAATGGTGGAGAATTCACTTCGAATGAATTCAAAGACTTATGCAAAGATTCATGGATTAAGAGGGAGTTAACCACTCCATATAATCCACAACAGAATGGAGTTGCAAAAAGGAAGAATAGAACGATCATGGAAGCTACAAGGGCCATGCTTCACGATCAATATCTTCCCATGCATCTATGGGCAGAAGCTGCAAGAACAATGGTGTATGTATAGAACCATACTCCACACAGAGTACTCGAGAATAAGACACCTAAAGAAGTCTTTTCCGGCAAGAAACCAGAAGTCAACCATCTCAAAATATTCAGTTTTCCAATGTACAGACACATTCTGAAAGAAAAGAGGTCAAAGTTAGATCCTTCAAGTAGGAAGGGTATATTTGTGGGATACTCTAAAATCTCGAAGGCTTACAGAATATACTTCCCAGGATTCAAGAAGATCGACATCAGCAGGGATGTGACATTTGATGAAGACTCGGCTTACAACAAATCCAAAAAGAGACTTGCTAAAGAACCTGAAGAAATAGAAGCACCCAGAATTCATGACACAACCATGAATGAAGAATATCAAGAAGAAGATTGAGAAATAGAAGAACCTGTAGATCCACCTCAGGAGAAGAATCCTCACAAGAGGAAACCTGCGTGGGTACGAGAAGTTATCCAAGGTGCAGAAATACATGGGGCTCTAGAAGAATCACATAGAGAAAGGAAAATAACCAAGTCTTGTTCCAGTTATGTAGCCTTATTATGTGATTTCATTGATAAAGAACCTTCCAACTATGAAGAAGCGACAGAAAAGAAAGAATGGAAGGATGCTATGATCGAAGAGTACCAATCAATCATGAAGAATGATGTTTGGGATGTTGTCCCAAGACCTGAGGGGAAGTATGTGGTGACTTCCAAATGGATCTACAAGATCAAGTATGTTGCAAATGGTAGCATAGAAAAATATAAAGCAAGATTCATGGCTCGTGGCTTCTCCCAGAAAGAAGGAATAGATTATGAAGAAACGTTTACACCTGTAGCTAGATACACTTCCATCAGATCAGTACTTGCTTTGGGTGCAGTGATGAAATGGAAGATACACCAGATGGATGTCAAGACTGCTTTCTTGAATGTAGTAAAAGAAGAAGTGTATGTGGAGCAGCCACTCGGTTTTGGGACACATGATAGGGAGTCTCATGTGTGTAGATTGAAGAAATCCTTGTATGGTTTGAAATAAGATCCCAGGACACGGTATGACAGAATTGATAGCTTTCTATCCAGTTTGTAAAGCAGATTCCAACCTTTACTACAAGGTTGAAGATGGAAACCCAATGATGCTCCTACTGTATGTAGATGATCTGTTTGTAACAGGTATGGATGGGTTGATTGCTGATACGAAGAGAAAGCTTGCTGCCAAGTTCGAAATGAAGGACTTGGGTATGATGTAGGCATGGAGGTGTGGTTGAATGCGGATGGAATATTCCTCGAACAATGGAAGTATGCAGTAAATATCCTGAAGAGATTTGGGATGATGGACTATAAGGCCTTAACCACACATATGGCATCGAACCTGAATCTATTGAGTGATGCTTCATCTGAGACGGTTGATGCCATGATGTATCGTTAGATGATTGGGTCCTTAATGTACCTGACAAATACAAGACCAGATATTTACTTTGCTATGAACACCTTGAGCCAGTTCCTGACAGATCTGAGACATGTTCACTTGATTGTTGCAAAGCATATTCTAAGGTACCTGAAGGGTACAGTTGATTATGGGCTCAAGTATAAGGATGATCAAAAGATTAACCTGGAGGGTTATGTTGATTCAGATTGGGCAGGCAGTGCCATCAATAGGAAGAGCACTTCAAGGTGTTGCTTCAGTATGGGATCAGGTGTGATCTCTTGGTTTAGCAGGAAGCAATCATGTGTGGCACTAAGTACAGCTGAAACAGAGTATGTCGTAGCTTGTTCAGCTAGTTGTGAGGCAATATGGCTGAGGAAGCTACTGTCTGATTTATTTGATCTCTAGTTAGATGCTACTTGTATATATTGTGACAACCAGAGTTGTGTAATGTTGTCAGAGAACCCAGTGTTCCATGACAAGTCGAAGCATATCGAGATTGAGTATCACTATATCAGGGATATGGTGCAGAGAGGAGCAGTGAAGCTCCGGTATGTTGCGATGGACAAACAAATAGTTGATGTGTTGACTAATCCATTGGCTAGGGTGAAGTTTGAGTACTTTAGGGAGAAGCTTGGTGTTCTCCAGATCGAGATTCCTCCCAAGAGGAAGTGATGAGTCCATGTTGATCCCTTTTGACATGGTGAGAGGATTGGTTCCTTCCATGGTCAGATGTAAGTGATGTGCCTTTCCGACAAGGTGAGAGGATTGGTTCCTTCCATGGTCAGATGTAAGTGTTGTGCCCTTCCGACATGGTGAGAGGATTGGTTCCTTCCATGGCCAGATGTAAGAGCTGTGACATGGTGAGAGGATTGGTTCCTTCCATTGTCAAATGTCTGTGTAGATCCCACATCCAGCATGAAAAAGGGTTGGCTCTGTGAAGACACGTCTACTATGAAAAGGGACTAGCTCTATGTAAATCCCACATCTAGCATGAAAAAGGGTTGGCTCTGTGAAGACACATCTAGTATGAAAAAGGACTAGCTCTGTGTAGATCCCACATCCAACATGAAAAAGGGCTGGCTCTGTTAAGACACATCTAGTATGAAAAAGGACTAGCTCTGTGTAGATCCCACATCTAGTATGAAAAAGGACTAGCTCTTTGAAGACTCATCTAGTATGAAAAAGGACTAGCTCTTTGTAGATCCCACATCTAGTATGAAAAAGGACCAGCTCTATGAAGACTCATCTAGTATGAAAAAGGACTAGCTCTGTGTAGATCCCACATCTAGTATGAAAAAGGACTAGCTCTGTGAAGACTCATCCAGTATGTAAAAGGACTGGCTCTATGTAGATGCCACATCTAGTATGAAAAAGGACTAGCTCTGTGATGATACATCCAGTATGAAAAAGGACTGGCTCTGTAGATGTACATCCAGCATGAAAAAGGGCTGGCTCTGTAGAACTTCCTATGACGAGAAGAATCAAGAGATAGCACCCATGATGATGACCCAGTGATGATCCAGAGCGAGTGATGAAGATCCAGATCCAGTGATGGTGATCCAGCAGAGATAATCTAGTAGTGATGATCCAGATCAAGATGAAGATGACTTGAAGATGAAGATAACTTGTGAAGATGAAGATGACTTGAAGATAAAGATGAGGAGAACTCATTGATGATCTAGATGATACAGAGAAGAAGACCCATGCTGATAAATTGTATCGAGAGAATACCTTCATAGTTAAGAGGGAGTGTTGATGTATTTGTAACTTCGGAATGTATTCACTTGTATATCTTATGTCTTGTACCCCGATGTTTATTTCGGGAAGAATCTATAATGTATTTGAGTCATGTCATGCCTCAATGTTCCTATCGGGAGATTCAATAATGTAAACAAGTCATTTTGGGTAACCCTCCTATTGTTCAAGGGTTAAAGTCCCCGGAGTTTTGGGGCCCTAGGGTTATTAGACTCTCCTAGAGAAGTCGGCCCTAGTGAGTTATTGTCAAGTCGAGAATTAGTATAAATAGAGAGTGAGACTCTCTATTTATCACACACTCACTCACACTCAGTTGTAGCGCATAACTGAGAGAGAAGAAATTGTTGGGGCTAGAAAGAAAGAGGCTACTGCTTTCAGGAGATCATCTTACTATTTTGGGGTTTTACTTTTGGTGTTGATTCTATCTCTGAGGAAGTTGTGGGGTTTTCTCCATTTATGGTTTCCCCGAGGAAAAACATTGTGTTCATTGTCTCTTGTGTTTGATTGTTGTGCTTGTTATTCTCTCAGTTAAAGATCCTAATATAATGCTAGCTTAAATGATAAAAATCTAACAGGATCAGGATCTAAATTTTGTACTAGAGCTATTTTGTCCTGCTTTAGAAGTGGATTTTTTAAATATATCTCTAAATCCTTGTAGAAAAACAATTGTGGCAAAAATTCCAAGATGACTCATTTTGCAGAAGTCAATCTCGAGGAAAGAGCTCTGATACCAAATGTTATGAAACCAAGTCCCAGAAATAGCATAAAAAGAGAAGAAATAGAAAATAAGAGAGTAATCCATGCCTTAATAATGAATAATGGAGATAAATAGAAATCCTCTTTGATGGAGGAACCTCCTTACACAATGTGCTAAGTACATAAGACAAGACAAGATACAATCATGACTAAAATCAGAATATATCCTTTCTATATATAGGAGACAAAGATGTACAATAAAAACTAATAGACCCAACCCGACATAAATAATATGTAATGCACCAAAATATAAGGAGTAATGTGCCACACTATTTGTGCTAATGTTCCATCATTAAGGGCTTAACAATATTTTAGATCTAGAGCTCTGCTAGGGTTTGTAACTAGTCCTAACCCTGTTCCACTTTCAGATCTATCTACCTTGTGCCTACTGAGAATATTCATCTGATGGCCATCCTCTTGGCCCTGATTAGCATTATGATGACTGCATCGGGGAGGGGGGTGGGGAGGGTGCAAGCCCCTCCCAGTCTCTTGTCATGTTGAACTGCCCCGAGAATCACATGGGACCCAGAAACATAATGAAAATTATATTGGAAGACATACCCATTCTAATGGATGACAAAAAGGCCTGCTGAAAATACCGTCGTTATTACTGGTATGGAAAACGAAGAAAATCTTTCTCGAAAGAAGAAATCATGCATCCCCCGCATGGTTGAGCGCCCCTGCTTATCATTCCCGGCGGAAAGGATAAACGCTAAAGCCCAAAAAATGAAAGACCATGCTCTGATCAGTAAATTCAAGGGATTCTGGCCGACCGAACAAGCTCTCCGTGGCTAGATTGCAGAAAATGGAAACCAAAAGCTCATTTCAATATTCAGTTAGGCTTAAAAGGATTCTTCACAATTATCTTTCATCACCTTGAAGACAAAGCTCATGTTGAAGAAGGTGGGCCTTACTTCTTCAATTCTACAGGGTTGTACCTCGGGAACTGGGTTGAACGCTTATGTCCAGAGAAAGAGGACTTCTCTTGGGCCCCTATTTGGATTCGCATGTTTTCTCTCTCTCAAGAATATTGGGACAAATCCACCCTTCAGGAGATTGGTAATACCCTTGGAACTTTTGTACGCACGACAGATCAAACCAGATTGAATAAATTCACCTCCTACGCCAGAATATGTGTCTTCGTGCACATTGCTCAGGCCCTTCCAAACGCAATTTGTCTCTTCCATGAAGATAGCGATTGGATCTAGTCACTAGAATATGAACATATCCTGTTTAGATGCTGAAAATGCCATGAACATGGGCATCTGTTTAGAGAGTTTCCATTGAATAAAGATCAAGAGAATCACAAACATCCAACCACCGATGAGCAAGGGTTTCAGCAATCTGCTAGAAAAAAGCACAACCACAAAAGAGAGACCTAAGAAAAGCTTCTGGATCAACCCCCTTCCACCAGCAATAGTTTCCAAGTTATGGAGGAAACAAATACCGAACAGGAAAAGAACATTGAAGATCAACTTCTGAGGCAAGAAGAACCATAGCAGCTGCATGCATACAAAAAAGTTGATACTTATATATTGTAGCATCCAAAGCAACCTTCAGGTAAATCCTCAGAAAACCTTAATGATATTCAAGGTAGTGTCCATTTATATCTCCAAATGCCAGATCAAAATCATGAAGAGCTAGAGGAAGATGATATGAAGGATTCCATTCTTGAAGGTCTTGATCTAATTGGCCTCAAAGATGCATGCACCAGAAAATCTTTCAAATCTATCCCTCCCAAGCAGATCCAGCTTCTGCACAAATCTCCTTGTCAAATCGAAAGCACAACTTGGAGTGGCTACATCAGGTCAAAAAGAGAAACAAAAAGCTCATAAAGATCCCAAAAAAAAGGACTCAAATCTGCTCTTCTAAGAATCAATTGTCTGGGTACTGCGCTGGTCGATTCAGGCCAATATGCCCAGTTAACTAAATTCTTCACTACCCCCCAATTTGTTAATCAATGAAGCTCCTCTCATGGAATATTAGAGGTCTCAATGGTCGCTCTAAACAAAGAATGCTTAAAATGAAGATATTAAAAGAACCTCCCACTATCCTTTTCTTCAGGAAACCAAATGCCCCGGTGAAACTGTTGGTTCAATTTTGGCTCGAATCTGGAAGGGTTGTCTCACTCTAGCAATTGATGCCCAAGGTGCCTCTGGGGGGCTCTCAATCAGCTGGAACCCTCTTCTCATCACTCTAGAAGATTCCCTTGCCTCTAGACATTCTCTTTCTGCCTCCCTCCACATTCTTGGTACTAGTATCAGGGGCTTCTGAATGAATGTGTACGGTCCTCAGATGGCAGATTCTAAGAGGAACCTCTTAAATCATATTGACTGGTTCTGCAGCCTGCATAATGAGTCTCCTTTAATCATTGGTGGTGACTTCAACATGATATCCAATCTGGAGGAGAAGAAAGGAGGTCTAAAAACCCTCTCTGCTGAAGGTGAGGCCTTCAAAACCATGATTAGCTCCTGTGAAATCGTGGACATCCAAACCTCCTCTGGTTTCTTCACCTGGAACAACTAAAGAGATGGAGTGCACCAAATTACTAAACATCTAGATCGCTTCCTTATTTAGGAACCCACCCCCACCCTTGGAGGGCTCCTTGATGCTTCTATTCTTCCCACTGCTGGATTGGATCACTGGCCCATAGCCCTCTCCTGGCATAGTCAGGGCACTGCCCTTCACAAACCTTTCAGGTTTGAAAAATTCTGGCTCACCCATCCCACTTTTATGGACTCAGTCAGCTCTTGGTGGAACGATATTTCCATCTTTGGCCACTCAAAAATGGCCATTATGCACCAAAAACTCAAAAAACTCCGTGGTCACCTCAGAACTTGGAATGAGACCGCTTTTTGTGACATTTTCAAAGAAAAAGTGGTCATTCAAGAAAACTTAGCTTCCATCCAATGCCATGCCATGGATCATGGTTTCACCTCGGAAACCAAACTTCAGGAAAGGGACCTTATTCATCAACTCAACAAGAGATGTGATCAAGAAGAAATCTACTGGAATCAGAAATCCAGGGTTAAATGGCTAAAAGATGGTGAGAGAAACACAAGCTTCTTTGAAAAATCCACCATTCAACACAGAATGAGGAACAAAATTAGCAAGATGCACTCGGATTCAGGAGAGACTTTAGAGGAGCAGCAAGAAATATCTGAAGAATTAGCAAGGCATTTTAGTCATCTCCTCACGAAATCAGACCATGCTCGTCATGAAGCGATTCACAAGGTAACCCAACACATCCCCTCTCTTGAAAATAATGAGCACAACCAATCTCTCATCCAACCCATAACCATGAAAGAAGTAGAGGCAGTAGTAGAGAAAATGGAGGACTAAACATCCCCAGGCTCGAATGGCTTCACCATTGATTTCTTTCACCACTGTTGGAATTTGCTCAAAGATGAATTTTTGGACTTGGTTGAGGAATCGTGCCAAAAGAAATGGATCCTTCCATAACTCAATGCAACCCACTTGGCTCTCATCCCCAAAAAAATTGGTGCCTCTCACCCTGGTAAGTTCTAACTTATCTCCCTTTGCAATGTAATTTACAAAATTATCTCTAAAGTGGTGGTAAACAGGCTAAAACCCCTCCTGCCTCTCCTCATTTCTCCAGAGCAATCAGGTTATGTGGGAGGAAGACAAATTCTTGATGGAATAATCCTCTCCCACAAGGATTTCCATTCTCTTAAAACCTCCAAAACCCCGGGCATGATTCTCAAACTGGACCTCTCCAAAGTCTTCGACAAACTTAGTTGGTCCTTCATTGAAAAAATGTTGTTAGCTTTTGGATTCTGTCAGGATTGGGTTCAGTGGATCCTTTCCATATCTCCTCATCTTTCTTTTCCATCCTAGTTAATGGCTCCCCCTCCTCCACCTTCTCCCCCTCGCACTGCATCCGTCAGGGTGACCCCTTTTCCCCCTTCCTCTTCATTCTTATGGCTGAAGGTCTAGGCTGCATGATTCAATCAGCCTTGGCTGGTCACTCCCTTAAAGGCCTTTCCCTCCACAATGCCCTGCCTTTGGCTTACCAGCGATTTGTAGAAGATAATATTCTCTTTGGTCACTCCTCTATTCATGAATCTTGGACCATTCACTCCATCTTGCTATCCTTTGAAGAAGCTTCAGGAACCACCCTTAATCTCGAAAAATATCAAATCTTCTTTTTCAACACTGGTGTTGCGACCCAGAGAAACATCACTCGTATCCTCTACTTCTCAGTCTCCTCCTTGCCTACTAAATATCTAGGCACCCCTCTGTTCGATGATGCTCTTAAACATGCGTCCTGGAAGGAACTCCTAAGCAAACTTGAGAACTGCCTCAATTCCTGGACCTTCAGAGCCCTCAATCTCCCTAGCTGAGCAGTCCTGCTTAAATCCACTTTGCAGTCTATGCCTCTGTATCTCTTCTTGGTTCTGGAAGCCCCGAAATGGGTTCTAAAAGCTATCAAATCCCTTCAGAGGTATTTTCTTTGGGACTACAACAACAACAATAGTAGATGAGCGCTGGTAATTTGGGACATGCTTTGTAAAAAGAATAATGAAGGAGGTCTAGGCATCATGGATCCAGAGATAAACAATCAGGCACTCTCGGCTAAAATCTGGTGGAACTAGATCTCCAAGAACAACACCCCCTGGACCACACTCTGGAACAACAAGTATGCCTTGGAATATCCCCCTCACTCCTTGATCATATTTGATGAAGAATTGCAAGGATCATACATTTGGAAGGCTGCCAACAAGCAAAGGGCCCTCATTCAACAACACAATTTTTGGGAAATAAAAGCAGGGGATAAGGCTCTTTTCTGGGAATATTCCTGGCAACAACTTCCTAAACTTAAAATTCTTATCCTTAACCTTGACAGTTAGAACTACATCAGTCGCAACAACCACCTAACGGTCAAGGATTTCTGGAAATCTTCAACTGACGGGTTTCGTAGCTGGAAAGAACCCCTGTCCTGGAACATTGCCCCGGAAAAAAACTTTTCAGACAAAATCTGGCCGAAAAATTGTACAAGAAGGCTTAAGCAAAGGTAGGGCTTGGATATTATTCGATGGGGTCACAGGCCGTCAGGTAACTTCTCGGTTAAAGAAGCCTATAGCATCCTTTTGGCCTCTCCTGACAGTTAGGTCTCCCCTATTTGGACCCATCTTTGGACCTCTCCTCAATGGCCCAAAATCTCCCATTTTCTCTGGCTTCTCCTGCACCGAAGAATTCTCACTTGGGAGAATCTGACTCAAAAAGGCTTCCAAGGTCCCTCCAGATGTATCCTTCGCAAGAGTCAACAGGAATCCATCGACCACCTAATGGATGCTTGTCCTTTCACCATCACTTTATGGGACTATGTTGGAGAGGCCTTTAGACGCACCAATAGAGTGAAAGGAAACATAATCGAGTCTTTGAAACACTGGATGGATTCTCCCTTTGAAAGTAACATCCTCAATCAACTATGGACGCTTACCCCAAGCTTTGTCCTCTGGCACACTTGGAAAGAGTGCAACAACTAAATCTTCAAGGACTCCAATTCCTCCTCTCAAGTTCTTTGGAACTCTATTAAAAAGAATCTTCAAGAAACCATTCACTCCAAAGGATGGATGAACTCTGACCTCCCCACCTCTCAAAATGAGAAGTGTATCCTGGATGCCCTTAATTTCGATTCTTCAGTAGTCCCTGCCTCCTCCAGCAAACCCATCATGCGAGTCGCTAGTCCAATTCACTGGGATCCTCCTCCTGAGAAAGTTTTCAAGCTAAATTTTGATTGTTCCTCCAAGGGTAATCTAGGAATGGTTGGCTTCGGGGGAGCTATAAGAAATCACAAAGGCGAAAACATCCATCTATTATATGGCAATGTGGGTTTCAACTCCAATAATGTCACTGAACTTGAAGGCATGGTTGCAGGGTTAATAATCATGGACAACAAAGGTCTCCTACCAGTCATTGTGGAAGGAGACTCTGCGATAATCCTTACTCTGGCTGCTAAACTCCTCCATGGTTCATTGGTTTCTAAAGTTACAACCAGCTGGCGCTTGGCACACGGAATTAGTTGTCTAGCTTCCCTCCTGCAGAGCATGCACGCTGTCACCTTCCACCACATGCGCAGAAAAGAAAACACCTTAGCAGACTTCTTAGCTAATTCAGGAGTGAACTCTCCTCATACCCTAGTGGAAGGCATGTTACACGATTCTCTAGATTCACAAATTCAGACAAAGAGCATTCAATTAGCCAGCTCTGATCTCTCCCTCCCGGATGCAGGTGATATTTCAGGCAACATCCATCCCTCTTTCTAGCCATCGCAAAGAGCACGTGTCACCCTCCGTGTGCCCATCATTGACACCCATCGCAATAGCTCACCTCTCCAGAACATTCAAGGCTCTTTGCACGTGGGAGAAGCTCCCTCTATCACTTTGGTTCATGCGACTCAAGCTGGCAAAGGTTCATCCTCCTAGGTGCATTCATGGCTCTGCTTTGAATGTTAATGCTTGCAAGTGCTTTGAATGACAGGCATCTTGTTCAGAACGATGTCAAGATTTATGGCTTGGCTAGAAGCACTACTAGGCTTGCTGTGCGTCAGGAGTTTCTCTGTGTATCTGTATCAGTGCGCTATAGGTTCATTGCAAGAAAGAATGTTCCCCTAAGAATTGGTTTTAGGCTCAAGTTGGCAGCCATGTCCCGACAGAGAGGAACTCCTAGACGAGCTAGCTCCGAGCAAGGAAAATCCCAGCGGGGTTGTAATGCTCAGACCCTCGCAGATTATGAACCTCACATCTCTCTGTGCGTCCGTGTTTTAGTTGAAGCCTGGGAGACTCAAGTCCTCAACCAGAAGCTCTCGACTGGTGAGGATGGTATCCAAATTAATCATTATTGGATGATGAAGAACATGCTCTGCAACTTGGCGGAGGATATGCTCAGAAATTGGTCTGAGGATTGGGTTGTTGTTCATGCCATGAAATCTAAAATAATAGAGATTGAAGCCCAACTTACAGCTATGGACAATTCCTTTTCTCGGAAAGGCACGGCTGGCATCTCTAGTCTAAGCAGGATGAAGGCTGGGGGCCATGCACAGAGTGGTGGTGCCAGTGGCAGTGAATCTATAGTTTGGGCTCTTACCAGTCTTGGTGGTAGCGACAGTGCAACTGGTTTCTCAATTGAAGCTCCTCGCATCAAGCCCTTTCTGGTCCCCTCTACGGTTGAGCCTCTCTCAAACATTTGAAGGAAATGTCATCCCAACAGTCTGAGCAGCAGTAACATATGCTTTCTCTGTCCTCCAATGCTGCCACCAACTCACCTACTTTGTCACAGGAAGAAAGATGGGCATGCCCCATCACTGAATAAACTCCTCCAATTTAATGGACATGTCACCCAGGTTTTTTGGTTAAGACATTAGTGGTTTTGGTCAGTCTTTAATTATATATCATGTCACTGTTTGTTTTTATGTCTGATATGGAAATATTTGTCTATGCTCAAGTATATGAGCATGTCATTTTTATTATGGATTATTGTAATTATGTCTCAGTTAGTGGGCCTCGGGCTCGTAGCCACAGCCATGACCATATTATATGTGAATACTGTTAGAGGGTTATTATTTTTTGAGAGGCTCTGGAGGGGGATTCACCTCCTTAAACCTCAAGTAGCCAAGTTAAATTATGTATTTTTTTTGCCTCTGTAATATAATAGATCTTTGTATCTTACAAAAAAAATGATATTTTAGATCTATGATCTAATGCACTAGTCAACTTCTATAAAATTATGAGTTTGACTACTTTTGACTTTTTCACTTTTTCCCAAAATTTGAATTTTTTGGAAAAAATGGTTATCTCCCAAACTAAGAATTTATGTTAAAACTTCATCTAATAGAAGTTTCTTTTTTTAATGAGTAGATAAAATGTTGAGTTGTCATGTCCCCATCCATGACACTACTAGTTAGCAATGTTTCACCCACCTACTAGTTCCCCAGGTTGGGGAGGAGGCATTAAATCTTGCAATAAGGGAGATATGAGACCCAAGAGAACCTTAATTTACCATCCACATATTAAATTGGGTCATACAAATAATAAATATGGAAAAAATAAAGTGGCATTGCTTCATGAAGACATTTGGAGGTTCATGGAGGCCTTGGGTGGCTAGATTCTTCCTTACACTTGTCATGACTTAACCCCAAATTCGAAATTATGAGCAATGGAACGTTCTTGGAAGGTGAAGAGGTTTCAAGTAACATGTCATGAGCCCAAGGATTTGAATAGCAGAAGAGGAATAACTCCCTATGGAAGAGGAAGAGACTAGGAAGAAACTGTGTGCCACTTGGAGAGAGATTCCCTGCATTTTATGACAATAATGATGGAAGATTTTATGACAAAATTAGACCTGATTATAGACCTATGAAAATATGTTATGTCAAGGCTAAAACTATCCTCCAATAGGGCGCACTTGGGGTTTTCTAGCAGCATTTCAAATTTGGAGGAAGATTGAGGGATGAGGAAAAGGGCAAGTGTCATAAGGGTTACTGAACATCAAGGATGAGTTGGAGGAAGCCTACGGGAGGGAATTCGACCTTGGAGGACCTTAGGAGAGTTATAAAAATATGTCATGAGGAAGAATAATTTCTTTTTATCATTTGAGAATTTTCCTTTGGCATTTTGGAAAGCACTAGCTTGTCCATTACATGGTGAGTGCTCACTCTCCCTGCTAGTGAGCCAATTTTGAGGGAGTTAGATTCTCATCCAAATTGGTTGTTGGAGAGGCCACCCTGACCTCTCATTTGGAGCTTAATGGAGTTTTTTTATTACATATAGGAGGCTGCTATAGTTCGTAATCCATCTCTCCTCCCATTCTCTCATTCCCTACTTCATTATTCCCATGTTTCCATATGATGGCACACTAGTGTGAATGATGCTTGCGTCTTGTTGAGTCTATTTGATGCCCAAGAATGTGTGCATGATTTGTGGCTCTATAATATGTCTCCCATACTCTCTGTAAATCGAAATTAGCAGAAATACATATGCAAAATTGTCCACACTTCCAAGTTATGGTTTGATTGTTTCCATGTGTTGGTTTCCATTTCAAAGGAGTTGTGCATATGATTTGTGTTGAGGAGTTGATATGATGTTATATGTTGTTGAGTGATCTATTTATATGATATTAATGGTCTACATTCCTTATGCTTTATTCTGAACCATTTCATATACATTTTATGAGTCAAAGTTAAGTTATTACTGTCATTTCCTTTAAACAAGTATCACTGAATATATGCATTCGAATGTGAAGCTTTATATATCTATTTCAGAACTTATAACCACACATAATGACATTCAATGAAGTTTAATATCAATCCCCATACTCTAATTATTTGGAAGGGTCGCATATGAGTTGGAGAGCCATTTCTTCCCACACCCTAGGGGGAATTTCACCACAATTTTCTAGCAATTTTGCCATTTTTTCCATTGACCCCAAATCGAGTTACAGATGTTTATAACATGTTATGATGGGACCAGAGAATTCATTGAGTGGTCCTAAGACTCACCATATCATTATCTAACAAATTCTAGACCCTCTTGTGACATTCAAAGCCCCTAGAGTCAAGACTAGTCAATACAATTTTACCCCAAATTCTGCCTTTGTTTGGAATTTTAAAATTGGTTCATTACATGAGTTCAATAATTTTTCTAGTTCCGACATTTAGTGTCACTTTTACCTCCTTCAATATTTTCAAAATCCCAAAAAATGCTTTGGAATAGTGCATTTTGGGATTCTTTAGCACCTTAACTTAAAACCTTTTTGAATTTGGACCCAAGCTCCTAGATTTAGTTGTGTTCCTTGTCCATGACTGCACCATAACAATTTCATTCCAAATCGAGATTTCATCATATCTTGGGACATTGATCTTTAAAAGTAGATTTTTTAATTTTCTCTCAAATCAGAGCAAAATGGGATTGGGCCTTCCACTAATGTTTTTGCGACCCTCTCCAATGATATCCAAACATCGTGGGTCTCATCAAATTATGAGTTAAATTGCTCCTGTTATGGCAAATATAAATTTTGGGCTCTATACTCCTCTCTTTTTTTCTGAATCCCTACGTGTTAATCCTGAATTTTCCAAGACTTTCCGACCTTTTCTGAACGAAAATTGAAAATAGGAATGCACAACTAATCCACAATGATCCATTCGCGACTTCTTGAATCTGACTACTATCTTCTGTGCATCAGGATTAAGACATCAAAAGTGAAAAATGGATTCGAAATATGACTATCTTGAATTTGTCGATCCCAATGTCAGAAGTCGGAAGTCAGCACTAGATGGCATCAAATTTTCAATGACTCTTCTGATTGACAACCTCTGCAGACCTTAACATCACCGCGACCATGAAGTTTTCTTTGTGGTCCCCAAAAACCACTCTTATTGGACACACCCTTCGACCTTCGCTCTGTGGACCTTTTCTCCAGCGCGCCCATGGAATTCACTCTATAGACCTCCATGGTCTTATTCTCCACTAAGCCCACAAACTTTTCTCTGTGGCCTCTCACAAAAAAAAAATCTTTGTGGCACCCTCACGATCTCTGTGTTGCGGTGCCTATGGGTTTTGAAATTTGGCCACCTGTGCATCATTCTAGCATGGTTGTTCCATGTCATACCCCTTTTTCCCACATGGCACAGGTAGGGTCAACTCAAATTTTCCATGGAAATTTTATTTATTTATTCATTTACAAAAGTGGTAACAGCTCACTAAGGAAGAGGTCTAGTAAACTATTGTTGGAGCCATTGCCAATTAAAATTTAACACACAGACAAACAATTTCTGCCCAATGGCTTTCCCAAACACCATTATCCCGCAAGCAATTTGAGGCTATGTTCTTAATCATATTCGTTGATCACAATTTTCATTACCCCAACTCCTCAACAATTTGTTCTTCTTGCTAGAAGCATATAGATTAAATTCATGGGATTTCTGAAAACACCATTAGTATATTAATATCATGATTTCTACAAAAAATTATTAGCAATTCTTGTGCATTTCTAATTTCCTATTTGTAACTGTAAATTTTGTCCCAAACAACCACAGTGTCACAACCATTAGCTTTGATACCACTCTGTCATGTCCCCTCCCATTAATCTGACACATAAAGGGAAACATGAACAATGTGTTGGGTGCTAAATTTGGCCCCATGACCATATTACGAAATTCACAACTACTTAAATGCGTGCAATGCATAATTAAAATACACATCAGAATTAAACTCTATTAATGCACACATCAACATTTCTATATAATAATAAAACAACTACTTAAATGCGTGCAATGCATAATTAAAATACACATCGGAATTAAACTCTATTAATGCACACGTCAACATTTCTATATAATAATAAAACAGTCACAAACAAAACTAATCTCATTCTCATGCTATGCACAGGCCTCGTACATAATCATTCAAGCTAGCCATTTCATTCAAATTGACATGAATAAATAAGCATTCATAACAAAAAAATTGGGCATAATTTAAAACATTGTAAACACTTATCTTTTAATTGAAGTTGTCCAAGCAATTGGATATGGAAGAGCAATGTTCCACCCAACCATATAAGGACTCTGTCTAGCCCATATTCTTTCAGCTGAGAGACAACCCATGAATTGTGATATGTATCCACTAAGGAACTACTCAGGCTCACTCACAGCCATAGGGACAAATACTCATGCTAATCCAACACACAGTTGGGTTTGTCAAGCATGTAGGGAGGTAGGGAAGGAGATAATTAAGCTAGTGAGCTCAACCACAAAGCTACAGGAATATCAATTTGTATTTAGATAGCCTTGGCACCCACAATACCTACCACACCCAACACAAGGAAGGTCCCCTTCTCTGCTACATAGTCCCTCAGGCGACCCATCCCTCCAGTGCTCTTCAGGGTGGGCATAGAAAGGTCCAAGCTTCCAAACTTTCAGATATTTTTTCCTTCACTAGGTTTATCAATTAATTCCAACCTATTATCTCTCTCCCAATCCAATCCACTCTTGGATTTTCCTGATTTTTGGCCACGCTCCTTTTAGCCCAATTTTCCACTTTCGAGCTTAGAAATTTGGGTCTTTCTATGGATTATAGAGCCTTTTACACTCAAATTCACCCCAAGTCATATGTATATGGATTCCCCACTGGATTTTATTCCTCACGTGAATTTTTGGGTGCTTTTGGCACTTCAAAATGTGGTTTCTTTCCAAGTTGCAATTTCTGCCATTTTCACTACTGGGAATGCATAGCAAGCTGGAAATTGATGTATGGTTGTTCCACAATGGATTGGGGAAAATGGAAAACTAATTCCCATGAGGAAAAATGACTAGTGGGTGAAGTAAACCATGGCCATACTCAACCATACGAATTTACGAGTTTGGTCCATGCTCCATTAATTCATGAGTTGATTTCTCAACTACCATCTTACAACAGAAATAAGTGTTAGCAAGGGAAGTCAAGATGGGTTCTCAAGCTAACACTTGGCAACATAGAGTTCAATTTCCCCAACCCCTCAACTCTCCCTAGTGGATACACATGGCCCCCTCATTTTAGTTGCTTCCATAGCCATCTCTTGGTATTTTTATTGCATTATAAATATTTACATGATTTTACAATTTCCCATGGCTTACTAGCACATGGCTAGCAAAATATAAAATACTCGCCTTTAAAACCTGAGCACTCACTAGCAAAGCCTTGGTCTTGAGCTATATGTTAGGATTCATACAATGCGTATACAAAATATTGACATATAAAACCAATACATCATAAGGGTCAAAATGGGGGTAATAGACATAAGGCCAACATATGGCAAAATCGATGCTTTTAAAATTTTGGAAAGATTGAGCATGAAGAAAATGTATCTATTTCAAGTGGAATTATGAGTTTAAAACTAAACAATTAATGAGTATACCAACATGAAATATTGCAAGAAATGAAGGGGTTAGGCATTCCCGTGATCCTTTGGACGGAATGAAACATCGTACAGGAACCTCAAATTATATTTGATGTCTTAGATATCTCTTTATAGTCTGGATGTCTCAAGTCGAAAATTTTGAAGTCATTAAGATGCTCAAAGGGAATAATAACCATATTAACTTGAATGTGCATATGCTAGAATAGATCCCGTTTCATGTCCATGAAATCAAAGGGACAATCAAGGAGTCCCTATGGAATCACCTCAATGATTATTTTGGGTGTTAATTTGAGTAGTTGTTGCCACATTATCATTGCACTTTGAATCACCCCCTTTTTTTTAGTCCGCTTATTTTTTATCTAACATCTCATATCATCTATCCAACTAAACAAGACATATAATACATTGGTTGGGATAACTAAAATTGGATCATCTATGATTGACTCCATTCCTCTGCCTCTTAGATACTTCAAAATATGAGTCCATCCTCTATATGGTCATGCATGGTGGGGCATATCACTATTAGCTAGTTTGGAAATATTGTGTCCTCTAACATGTATGGTAGATTCCCTATCGTTGGTGATACCATGTTCATGCAATAACCCATCCCCACCTACAATCCCCACAATAGTTTATTATGTCCTTGTGGTAGCAGGGAAATATAGCGATCGACTTGGCCGATTAATTTATTTGTACCCCAAGGAATTTTTTAATATATCGTTTAACATTATGCTGGAATTTTCATATTAAACCATTTTTTTAATTAAATTATTTATTTCTTATTCTATTGGCTCCATGCAGTTGACCTTGTTCTTGGGTTATGTAGCCCCGGAGGTGGCGGCGTGATGACGTTATATACCATTGGCTTGAAGTCTTTCAAGTCTGTCAGATATGGGACATGGGCTAGCCTACAGTCTTTCAAATCTAGGGCTTGCACAAATGTGACGTCCCAAGGAGCATTATGCAAACCCAGTCACTTATTTTATTATGAAATAAACTTTCTCCTTTCTTCCAATGGCATTCTAGTGTAAGAGGAAGATGAATAAAATCTAATGTCATTTCTGAAGGGTCTTCCACTTCAGAGCCGAGGTATAATTCTTTTCAGCTTCTGGATAAATGTAATGCGATATTATTTTGTTGACTTCTTGTTAACTTGTTTAATAGTTTCGGAGTATCGGAGTCTCCTTTCTCTGTCAGGAACCTACAGTGCGTTTCTCTGATATTGACTCAGAACTAGATAGGTTTGTCTTGTATGAATGCATTGTTATGCGGTATCTACATTGTTGCTAACTTCTCTGAAACCATTTGTCAATTGCACTCGTTTTTTTGCCTCTTTGTAGTTTCCTTCAGATGTTTGAGATTTTGTATATCTAATTCAATAAATGACTATCCTTGCTTTGTATATGTAGGATTAATAATAATCCACTATGGCATCTTGACACTTGAGCCAAACTAAAATAATTTAACTAATATAAGCCTTGTATGCATATATCTCCAAGTTCTTATCTTTGTGTTATCTGTATAGATTGGATGTTGGTTTCATGGTGGCTTTACTTTCTCTGGGATCTATTTGTAAGTGAGTATTCATGTTCATCATGTGCAAGTTGGAGCATGCCGTTGGGGTTTTGGAGTATGTTGTTGGAATGAGAGAAGAGAAACTTGGCACAACAAACCCAAATGTGGATGATGAAAAGAAGAGTCTGGAAGAACTCTTGGAAGAAGTTGGTCAAGCACAAAACATGAAGACCAAATCACTATAAACTCTACTGCAATCAAATTCTATAAAGAAGAAAAGGGAGAAAGCAAAGCGATTAGAATATGAATGTTGATGATTTCTCATAATATTATGGACCTAATTGGGGCTTGTTTAGAGTAGAAAAGGTCAATTTGCATAATATAGGTCAATCTACAATGGTAATTCAAAATTCTTTGTATACAATAAGAGTACGTTAGCAACATTAAATATGTTAGATGTCTACTTGCATTATATTGTCTACTTCTCTAAGGACCAAGTCAAAGTGAAGTGCTTTAGGATGTCAATGAATCTTCTAAACAAAGTTTGAACATGAATGGCACTAATTTCCAAGCTTTATGCATTGAAGTTCAATGGGTGAGTGGTTCCCTATTCAGAGTTAGCATTTGATCACTTGTCTCTAACTATTATTCTATAAAATGTGTAAAGGTTAGAAGATATAGATGATTTCTTTGAGTTTCTTTTGAAGTTGTTTGGTTTTCTTCTTTTTGTCAGCAGTTAGAAAGGAGTAACTTTTGAATGGTATGAAGCATAAAATGTGTCAAGATATGTTCTTGTTTTTCCTCCATTCTCTATGGATTCAATTGAATTTCTTCATGCTTAAATAAAATAATAATATGGCAAAGTTGGATCTATGCTTGTTCCATGTCGTGAGTCTCTCCATTCTTGTCTAAAATCTCTTAGCTCATGTGTAGCACTAGAATTCTCAAAGTCTGGGCCTAAGTTAATAGTTATCGTTATTCCATTGAGCATGCATGGAATTATGAGCAACAACATATCACTCACTGCCAATGATTTTCATCATACAGTGCTCTTACTTCTTTTCAGTTGTGTTTCCTAAGACAACCATTCAAAATGATAACAAGATTCATTTGTATCTTATGTTGTAACACCCTGGTTTTGACCCCATTTGCATTAAATGTATATGATGTATATATTGTAATTAATCATGGTGTGGAGCTAAAGGCAAAAGCCCCACCATCGATTTGGTTGTGTTATGTTTCGGCAATTAAAAATTGTTGCCGATGGTATATCGTGATATACAACACATTACAGTTTTGGCATCATGTAAATATGCACTTTAATTAAAATGAACCCCAACCAGCTATGTCAATGCAACCATGATGAAAAGGGGCATGATTTTCCTAAGGATAAGGAGGGGAAATTATTAAACTTTGGGTCAATGGGGAAAAGCCATGTGTCATTTATTAAACCCATTTAGCTGTCACCCACCCTTTTGACTTACTCACCTTTCCTTGTCTCATCAGTCAACTACTACATTAAAACTTCTATTGTTAGTTGGGGGCAGTTATTGCTAGGTAGTGGTGTGTGGCAGGATTGTCAGTCCTTTCCCACACGCACACTCCACCAGCAGACTCTTTCACTTCACGTGGACAAGGAAAGTGTAGGAGGCCATTCTGCATTCTTGCATGACTCCATTCTTCCACTCTCTCCCATTTTTTTCCGTTGTTTTTCCCATCCTCACGCAAGGACAGTGATTTCTTCTCCTCACGCACAGGTTGGGATTCTTCCTTGTTTTTCCTCACGCAGTGGGCAGGAAGAGTGGCCTCCGGGGCATGATTTATGTTGTGTGTCTGAAGTTGTGGTATTCGTGAATGATCCATTCATGTTCTGGAGTGTGTAGGTATTTTCCTTACCAGTTTTGTGATATGTGTATATGTCCCCCTGTCCAGATTGAGAGTCGGATCTCCTCTCCAATTTTCGAGTTGTGTATTCTCCCGTTGCTACAGTGTTGAGATCGAGGCTATTGTTTTCCCCATGTTTTTCATTTGTTGTGGTCTAATTTACATTTTTGAGCTGCTGTGGGTTATTATTGAGTTGTTTTTGCCATGATAGGGCCAAGAACGACTCAGGAATTGGATTTCCCCATCCAAGTGGTGAATCACTTGTTTTGCTGCATGTATGCAGTGGTTGGTCTTCAGGATGTGTTGGAGTGGGGATGAAGGCTTGGGTTTCTTGATAAACCTAGTGTGTTTGCGAGCCACATAGACAAAGCTAAATGGTTGGCTTTCTTCTCCACAATCCCTGAATAGCACAAGAAGGGACGTCAGGGCCTGAGGGACTGTGTAGCAAAGAAGGGACTGATTTCCTTGTGTTGGGTGTGTGTGGGTGTCCTAGAAGTCAGGCTAGTTCTGGTGTAGGTGTCCTTAGCTCTTCAATGATCTCACCAGCTTAGCATTCAACTTTTCCCAACTCCTTGATGGCCTGATAAACCCAACTGTGTTGGCTTGGCTGATTTGTTGATGGCCTGATAAACCCAATTGTGTTGGCTTGGCTGATTTGTGTATCCTTGGCTATGTGTAAGCCTGCTTGTTCCTTATTCCTTGGGGAATCATGCCCAGCTCAAGGGTGGTAGTGTTGCTAAGAGATTAAGGAGCACACTGGCATATGGTTGGGTGGAACGTTGCAGCAACATAGCTAGTTGCGGGACGAATTCCTCACAAGATAAGTATTCTTGTCTATTTCATCTCTGCAATAATATTTGCAGTTATATTTGAGGTCTAATGAATTATGATGAACATTTTGAATGCTTTAATGTATGGTTTTGCTTCCACTATATGTTAAACAACTATGCGTCTCTACATGTTTTTACTTCCAAGCATTTTATTTCAGTATTTATGTATGCACATGTTCATGGGGTTGGTTACCTGGATGGTTAAGGGTTTGGTAGCGTCCTCTTCATCGGTCGGAGGGTCGAGGATGTTACAGTGTGGTATCAGAGCTCATGTTGTAGCATGGGCCTAAATGGGACGTGAGAATCAGTGACAGAGGCAGGTTGCCCTCTGCCCAACAGCCGAAGAAATGAGAAAATCTGAGAATGACAGGAAATTTCAATGAAAATTCGTCCAAGTGTGAAAATCATCAAATGGCTTAGGTTGAAGCCCATCCGATACGTCAAAGGACTTAGCCGAAAGCTCATCCGATGCATCGGACAGCCTAGATGGAAGTCCACCCGACGGGAAACCCGCGGAATGAAAATTTTTGAAATTTGTCAAGTTGGAGTTTTGTCGGTGGTTTCTACAGGAAGGAGCCAAGGGATTCGGCGAAGAGAAGCCGACAGTCTCGACTAGGCTAAGCCGAGACATAGTCAACGAAGAACCCACGGAGGGAGGAAAATTTTTGAAAATTTTTCTAAGTGTTGAAAGTGTCGAAAGCCATCAAATGAAGATCGCCAAAATTTTGGCTCATCTAGACGAAAGGAATTCCGATGCCGCCGGAGGAGGAAAGAGAAGACCGGAGCAGATACGTCAGCTGGGCTAGCATGTTTGAGCCGCAATAGCGGCGGTAGACAACACATGATTGAGCCGACCGGTAGCAGAAAGAAAAGGGAACGGTGAGTCGCGGCGGCGGTGGAAGGAAGAGGATGAGAGCCGATACATCGGTAGGGAAAGGATGAAGGACGTCCGACAACGCGAAGGGGAGCCGAAAATTTTTCTAAGTATGGAAATCATCGAAAGTTGATCGCTGAAGCAAAGTCAAAGTGTCGGCAGGAATCTCTTGAAGGAATTCGAAACGTCGAAAAACTTTAGAAGGTCGGTCCGCCGATATGTCGAAAGAATTTAGATGATCGGTCCGTCGATGTGTCGAAAGCTAGAGGAAGATGGACCCGATACATCGGAAAAATTTAGTGGTTTGGACAACCAATGAGCGTCGGATGAAAGATGAAGATCAGACCACCGAAGTGTCGGAAGCTTAGTCAACTAGCGACCCAATACGTCGGAAGTTTAGTTGGGAAGAGACCCGATTTAACAAAGGAAAATTTTGAGTTTTCAAGTGGGATTTCTCAATGAATTTCAGCGGTTTTTTAGTGAGATTTTTAGCAGCTTTCAGTAGATTTTCAGGGCTGAAAGGGAAGAAAATTTGTGTTTTGGAAAAAAAATTCATTTTATGATTTTTCCAGGAAAAAGGTAAGTAATTCTAATTTATATAAATGCTATGCAGCTAACAATTGTGTTACTAACACGTTTGCAGAATCATAGTCACCTTCAAGGGCAGTATTCCAGGTAGTGCGGTTTGGTAAAGTGGGTTGTGGTTTAGTTATGAGAACCCATGACAGTTATGTTGCTCGGGATTCCTACGAGTGTGCGTGAGATGCCATGGGAGAAAATGTCCAAGTTGGAAATGATGACATAGAGTCTAATGGAAGGAGATTCCAAGAGACACCTTCATATATTACACCCACCATGAGAAGCTTGATTAAAGCCAAGGAAGAGCAGCATCACTTGAATGTTGCTATGTTGCAGAGTTTGACAGACTTGCAAAGAAAGATAGACCCTGGACATGGTACAGTAAAACTAGAAGGCAGTAAGAGAAGTACCAGGAGAAGGAGAAGGATTTCTAGTAGATCATCTGACTCCGAAGAATCCAGCGGGCATTCAAGCTCTTCTTCTCGTAAGGGAAAAAGAAAGAGGCACCATAGGGATTTCTCTCGGGATGAATTAAGAAGGCTAAACCTCCTACATTTGACGGCGAGGTAAAGACTGGACAAGAGGCCGAAGCTTGGCTTCTTGGGATAAAGAAGTACTTCCAAGTTCAGGATTATTCGGGAAACATGAAGGTGAGAGTTGCCATATTCAATCTGAATGGAAGAGCCTCCATTTGGTGGGAACACTTCAAGAAAGTAAAGAGGATCAGTGAAAGGAGACTTAAGTGGAAACAGTTCAAGAAGTATTTGAAGCAGAAATACCTCTCTGACGGGTATTATGATGACAAGATTAAGGATTTTCATGAACTGAGATTGGGACAGCGGACCATGGAAGAGTATGCAAATAAGTTCTTGGAATTGTTGAGGTATGTCCGGTACATCAAAGATGAAAAAGTGAAGGTCCAACGTTTTTTGAGTAGATTACCTCAGGTGTTACAGGAATTCAAGGATGTGTTTCTTGATGAGATTCTAGGGCTTCCTCCAAAGAGGGACATTGATTTCACAATTGAACTTGTGCCAGGAGCAGCACCCGTGTCCAAGACACCCTACAAGATGAGTACGCCAGAGATGCTAGAACTGAAGATGCAGCTGTAAGAGTTGATGGAAAAGAAATATATCAGGCTGAGTGTGTCTCCTTGGAGAGCACCAGTTCTGTTTGTAAAATAGAAAGATGGTACACTTAGGTTGTGTATTGATTACAGACAGTTGAACAAAGCCACTCTGAAGAACAAATATCCTTTGCCTAAGATTAATGACATTTTTTATCAAATGAGAGGAGCAAAGGTATTTTCCAAGATTGACTTGAGGTCTGGTTACCATCAGGTGAGAATCAAGGATGAAGACATTCATCAGACAGCCTTCAGAACAAGATATGGACATTATGAGTTTTTGGTGGTACCATTTGGTCTCACAAATGCACCCACTACATTTATGTGCCTTATGAATAGTGTCTTTAGCAGGTATTTGGACAAGTTTGTTCTTGTTTTCCTTGATGACATTCTTATTTATTCTAAGAATGAGGAAGAACATGAAGAGCATTTGAGATTAACATTGCAATTGCTCAGGGAGCATTAGTTGTATGCAAAGCTGAGCAAGTGTGACTTCTACAGAGATAGAATTCAGTATTTAGGTCACATTATCTCATAAGAGGGTATATATGTGGACCCTAAAAAGACTGAAGCCATTATGAATTGGCCTACTCCAAGAAATGTGATAGATGTAAGATCTTTTATGGGACTTGTAGGATACTACCAGAGATTCATAGAAGGATTCTCCAAAGTCACACATGCCATCACTTCTTTGCAAAAGAAGGGGATAAAGTTTGAATGGACATCGAGGTGTGAAGAAAGCTTCCAGCAGTTGAAAAATCTTCTCACCAGTGCACCAGTATTGAAAGTTGCAGACCCAGAGAAAGGTTTTGTGGTGTGTATCGATGCATGCAGACAAGGGCTTGAAGAAGTCCTTATGCAAGACAACCACGTGATATGTTACGAGTCAAGAAAGTTGAAGGAGCATGAGAAGAACTATGCCACTCATGATCTAGAGCTTGCCACCATAGTACATGCTCTCAAGATGTGGAGGCATTACTTGATGGGCAGAAGATTTGAGCTAAGGACAGACCATTGTGGTCTGCAGTATCTATTTGATCAACCTACTCTGAATGCTAGGCAAGCGAGATGGCTGGAGTTTTTATGTGAGTTTGATTTTGAAATCAAGCACATAAGGGGAAAAGAGAATAAGGTAGCTAATGCACTCAGCAGGAAGGTGCAGGAAATGCATGTGGCATCTCTTAGTACTTGCCAATCAGATTTGAGGCAGCAGGTTGTTAATCGTATTGTTGGAGATGAATTGTATGAGCTGGTAAAAGACAAATTACAGCAGCAAAGTCTTGAGAAGAGGTATGAGGGATATAAATTGGAAGAAGATGGAATTCTTACTTATAAAGGTAGAATTTATATTCCAAATGTAGCAGATTGGAGGAGAGCTATTATGGATGAAATCCATCAAACTCCGTATTCTGGTCGCCCAGGATACCAGAAGACGATTGCTACCGCTAGAAAATAGTACTTTTGGCCAGGAATGAAAAAGGATATGGCTGAACACATTTCTAGGTGCATGAAATGTCAGCAGGTAAAGATTGAGCATCAACACCCAACAGGTTTGTTGCGGCCTTTGCCAATTCCCGAATGGAAATGGGAAGTTATTTCCATGGATTTTATTACGGGATTGCTGAGGACTTGGAGACAACATGATTCCATCATGGTTGTGGTAGACAAGTTGACAAAGGAAGCACATTTTATATCGGTTAAGTCTACACACAAGACTGATGACATTGTAAAGATCTTCATGAAGGAGATTTTCAAATTGCATGGATTTCCTAAGGCAATAGTCTCTGACAAAGATGTCAAGTTCACCTCCAATTTTTGGAAGGGGTTGTTTACAGATTTGGGTACAAAGCTAAACTTCAGCACTGCATACCATCCTCAGACAGATGGGCAGACAGAGAGAGTTAATTGGGTACTCGAAGATATGCTTCGCATGTACGTGATGGACAAACCAACCAAGTGGGAAGATTACTTACACTTGGTAGAATTTGCTTAAGAAATATGTACATGATCCTAACCATGTGGTATATTGGGATGTGATTTAGGTGGAACCCGAGGGAGAGTTCCAAATCGAGCCAATGCGCGTTCTCGACAGGAAGGTCACAATGCTCCGGAACAGATCCATAGGGTAGGTAAAGGTGCAATGGGAGCACTACGAGCCTGAAGAGGCTATGTGGGAGTTGGAGGATGCCATGCGATTGGCGCATCCATTTTTGTTCAATTCTACGGAACATTGAGGCGGTGCCAGTGTAGCATTTTGTTCAATTTTGTAAAGCACTGATGACAGTGCTATTTAAGGGGGAGGGGAATGTAACACCTCGGTTTTGACCCCATTTGCATTAAATGTATATGATGTATATATTGTAATTAATCATGGTGTGGAGCTAAAGGCAAAAGCCCCACCATCGATTTGGTTTTGTTATGTTTCGGCGATTAAAAATCGTTGCCAATGGTATATCGTGATATACGGCACATTACAGTTTTGGCATCATGTAAATATGCACTTTAATTAAAATGAACCCCAACTAGCTATGTCAATGCAACCATGATGAAAAGGGGCATGGTTTTCCTAAGGATAATGTGGGGGAATTATTAAACTTTGGGTCAATAGGGAAAAGCCATGTGTCAGCTGTTAAACCCATTTAGCTGTCACCCACCCTTTTGACTTACTCACCTTTCCTTGTCTCATCAATCAACCACCACATTAAAAATTTTGTTGTTAGTTGGGGGTAGTTATTGCTAGGCAGTGGTGTGTGGTAGGACTGTCAGTCCTTGCCCACACGCACACTCCACCAGCAGACTCTTTCACTTCACGTGGGCAAGGAAAGTGCAGGAGGTCATTCTGCATTCTTGCATGACTCCATTCTTCCACTCTCTCCCATTTTTTTCCGTTGTTTTTCCCATCCTCATGCAGGGATAGTGACTTCTTCTCCTCACGCACAGGTTGGGATTCTTCCTTGTTTTTCCTCATGCAGCAGGCAGGAAGAGCGGCCTCTAGGGCACGATTTCTGTTGTGTGTCTAAAGTTGTGGTATTCGTGAATGATCCATTCATGTTCTGGGGTGTGTAGGTATTTTCCTTACCGGTTTTGTGATCTGTGTATTTGTCCCCGTGTCCAGACTGAGAGTCGGATCTCCTCTCCAATTTCTGGGCTGTGTATTCCCTGTTGCTACAGTGTTGATATCAGGGCTGTTGTTTTCCCCACGTTTTTCATTTGTCGTGGTCTCATTTATGTTTTTGAGCTGTTGTGGGTTATTATTGAGTCGTTTTGGCCACGATAGGGCCAAGAACAACTCAGGAATTGGATTTCCCCATCCAAGCTGTGAATCGCTTGTTTTGATGCATGTATGCAGTGGTTGGTCTTTGGACTGTGTTGGAGTGGGGATGAAGGCTTGGGTTGCTTGATAAACCCGGTGTGTTTGGGAGCCACACAAACAGAGCTAGAGGGCTGGCTTTCTTCTCCACAACCCCTGAATAGCACTAGAAGGGAGGTCAAGGCCTGAGGGACTGTGTAGCAGAGAAGGGACCGATTTCCTTGTGTTGGGTGTGTGTGGGTGTCTTAGAAGTCAGGCTAGTTTTGGTGTAGGTGTCCTTGTTAGTTTTTCAACATTAAGCTAGCATTATGTTAGGATCTTTACTGAGAGAATAACAAGTACAGCAATCAAACACAAGAGACAATGAACACAATGGTTTTGATCGGGGAAACCATAAATGGAGAAAACCCCATAACTTCCTTAGAGATAGAATCAACACAAGATGTAAAACCCCAAAACAGTAAGATGCTCTCCTGACAACAATAGTCTTCTTCTTGTCTAGCCCCAGTGTATTTCCTTCCTCACTAATGCACCACACTTGAGTGAGTGAATGATGTGTGTGATAAATAGAGAGGCTCACTCTCTATTTATATTCTTTCGTTCACTTGAAGTGCACTCAATGTCGGCCTCACTTAACAATTACTTACTAGAGCCGACATCTCTATGAGTGTCTAATAACCCTAGTGCCCCAAAACCGTGGGGACTTTAACAATGACTTGACAAGACTTGTTTACATTATTGATCCTCCTGATCGAAACATTGGGGCATGACAACATGACTCAAATACATAATAGAAACATCCCAAAATAAACATCGGGTTACAATACATAAGATACATAGATGAAGACATTCCGAAGTTACAAATACATCAACAGTCCTTAGCTCTTCAATGAGCTCACCAGCTTAGCATTCAACTTTTCTCGGCTCCTTGATGGCCTGATAAACCCAATTGTGTTGGCTTCGTTGATTTGTTGATGGCCTGATAAACCCAATTGTGTTGGTTTGGCTGATTTGTGTATCCTTGGCTATGTGTAAGCTTGCTTGTTCCTTATTCCTTGGGGAATCATGCCCAGCTCGGGGGTGGCAGTGTTGCTGAGAGATTAAGGAGCACACTGGCCTATGGTTGGGTGGAACGTTGCAGCGACGTAGCTGGTTGCAGGATGAATTCCTCACAAGATAAGTATTCTTGTCTATTTCATCTCTGCAATTATATTCGCAATTATATTTGAGGTCTAATGAATTATGATGAACATGTTGAATGCTTGAATGTATGGTTTTTCTTCCGCTGTATGTTAAACAACTATGCTTATCTGCATGCTTTTACTTCCAAGCATTTTATTTCAGTATTTATGGATGCACATGTTCATGGGGCTAGTTGCCCAGATGGTTAAGGGTTTGGTAGCATCCTCTTCGCCGGTCGGAGGGTTGGGGACATTAGATATGTTGTCATTATAGGTGTAAATTCATAAAACCTATATTTGAGATATTTTAATATTTATTTAATTGTTGTCTCATGGTTTATTACCGTGTTTTTTGTTCTGAGGTGTTGCTCTTGTTTAATGGCACAATTCACTATCATTTTCATATATTGAGACCCATGCAGAGTTCTAGTTAGAATCTGAGAATCAAGTCAGGAAAATTTATTTTATTCATGTTATGTTTAAAGTAGAGAAATATTTTTTTTGAAAATAAGCTTGGATAAATTTTTATCTAAAAATTGCAAATAAGGTATCAATTTTTTTTGTCTTGGATTGGTGATGAATTAGGAGTGTAGTAAGTAACGATTTTACTATCTAATGAAAGACCCTCATTCTATGATTGTGTTTATGCGTGAATACATATAAGCCACATAATATTTGTAATAGCTTAAAAAAATTGAGTTAGGGAAGTGTCACGTCCCCTCCCGCCTGACAGGACGCGACCTAGGGCACCGCTACTATCATTTAAACAGGGAACTAGCCCCATGAACATTGACATATTAAAAATGCATTGAATAGAAAACATTTATATATGCATTATGCAATCTATATCGGAAGCAAATACATTTCAACACATTCAACATGTTTATCATATTTCATTAAGCAAATACAAATGCAGAGATTAACACAAGAGATACTTATCTTGGAAGAAGCTTGTCCTGCAACCATCTATGTCGATGCAACGTTCCACCCAGCCATAGGCCAGTGTGTTCATCAATCTCTCAGCAGCACTGCCACCCTCGAGTTGTGCATGATGCCCACAAGGAATAAGGAACACTAGCAGTCTCACACATAGCGAAAGACATATCAAAATCCAACCAAGCCAAAACTACATTTGGGTTTATCAGGATGCTAAAGAGGTGGAATGGTTGAAATGCTAAGATAGTGAGCTCAACCACAAAGCTATGGACACCTACACAAGATCTAGCTTGGATTTCCCAACACCTACACAAGCAACACAAGGAAGCATCCCCTTCTCTGCTACACAGTCCCTCGGGATATGCCTTCCATTCTGGTGCTATTCAGGGTGTACAAAGAAGAAAATCTAACTCCTCTTGATCTGGTTGTGAGGTTCCTTTCCACACTAGGTTTATCAAGCTAATTCTTCCTCAATTCCACTCCAAACCGGTTCAGACCAAACCAAAGGATGCACTAACAGCAAGATGCAAATTTTGGGTTTGAGGAAAAAACGTTTTGCATCCAAAAACGAAAAAATGGTGAACGGGGAAAAACAACCCTCTAACAACAATTCGATTTTCAGAAACTTCTATAGGATTCACATGGGAAAAAACGGACTCAACCAACACCTAAAAATCATGGGTCTCTTCTCCAATTCGTTGTGCAACCCAAAAAGGATTTTTTCCAGACGGGTAATGAGGAAAACAACAACAAAAATGTAAAGCAAGGACCCCAACCACTAAGCTTTTCCAAAAAACGACTTCCCAATGATGGGGAAAATGAAGAACACTACAAAAAACATGAATGGAGAATGCATAGGAGCTCCAAAAATGTGAGGAAGAGAAAAACGTGGATGCATGGTAGAATAGGCATACGTTTTTGGGTTTTTACTTTCCCAGGAAGTCAACACACGTTTTTCCAAAATGGGTGCTCTACCCAATTCGAATTTCGCCCATACTCTTCCCATTCCCATGCAATAACTACCTCAACCAATTTCTGGTAGAAATAAATGATTGGAGAAAAAGACAAGAAATGGGTAGTTGACAATTTTGATGGGTTCTCCCTTTGACATTTGGATTTCCCCATTGGCTCAAAAGTTTGAATATTCTCCCCCCCCTTGTATCCTTAGGAAATCATGCCCCCATCTCTTTAATGTTTCATTGACATATCATAGTTGTGGGTATTTTAATTAAATTGCATATTTACATGATGTCCAAAATTATAATGTGTTTGGCTAGCACGAAATACCATCAGCAACGATTTTTAATCATCGAAACATAAAACGCTAAATCGATGGTAGGGATTTTGCCTTTAGCTCCACACCATGATTAAATACAATATTTACATCAGATACATTTTTAATGCAAATGGGATCAAAACCGAGGTGTTACACTCCCCTCCCCCTTCAACAACACCGTCCTTAGTGCTTTACAAAATTGAACAAAAATACTACACTGGCACCGCCCTCAATGCTCTGCAAAATTGAACAAAAATGGATGTGCCAATCGCATGGCATCCTCCAGCTCCCACGTAGCCTCTTTAGGACTGTAGTGCTCCCATTGCACCTTTACTTGTCCTATGGCTCGATTCCGAAGCATTGTGACCTTCTTGTCGAGGATGTGCATTGGCTCAATTTGGAACTCTCCCTCGGGTTCCACTTGAATCACATCCCAATTTATCACATGGTTAGGATTATGTACATATTTCTTAAGAAAAGAAACATGAAAAACATTATGAGCTCTAGTGCTAGCAGGCAATGCAAGTCTATATGCAACCGGTCCTATTCTTTCAAGCATTTCAAACGGCCCACAATATCTAGGTGACAGCTTGGCACAACTTCCAAGATTTAAGGAACTCTTTCTTTCCCTCACTCTGAGATAAACATGATCCCCAACACTGAATTCTTTATTCACCCTATGCTTATCTGCATAGTTTTTCTTTCTGTCTTGGGCTACTTTCAAATTCTGCCTGATCTTTACAACCTATTGCTCCATCTCCTTGAGCAATTCTGGACCAAGCACAATCCTTTTCACTGGATTATCCCATGTCACTGGCGTCCTACACCTCCTGCCATACAAAGCTTCACATGGACTCATCCCCAAGGATGCTTGTTGTCCATTGTTATATGCAAATTCTACCAAGTGTAAATAATCTTCCCACTTGGTTCTTTGTCCATCACATACATGCGAAGCATGTCTTCAAGCACTTGATTCACTCTCTCTATCTGCCCATCAGTATGAGGATGGTAGGCAGTGCTAAAGTTCATCTTTGTACCCAAATCCACAAACAAACCCTTCCAAAAATTGGAAGTGAACTTAGCATCTCTATCAAAGACTATTTCCTTAGGCAATCCATGCAATTTGAAAATATCCTTCATGAATATTTTTGCAATGTCATCAGTCTTATGTGTGGACTTAACCGGTATGAAATGTGTTGCCTTTGTCAACTTGTCCACCACAACCATGATGGAATCATGTTGTCTCCAAGTTATTGGCAATCTTGTAATAAAATCCATGGAAATAACTTCCCACTTCCATTATGGAACTGGCAAAGGCTGCAACAAACCTGCTGGGTGTTGATGCTCAACCTTCACCTGCTAACATTTCATGCCCCTTGAAATATATTCATCCATGCCCTTTTTCATTCCTAGCCAAAAATACTGCTTTCTGGCTGTAGCAATTGTCTTCTAATATCCTGGGTTACCAGAATATGGAGCTTGATGGATCTCATCCATAACCATTCTTCTCAAATTTGCTACATTTGGAATATAAATTATGTTCTTATAAGTAATAATTCTATATTCTTCCAATTTATATCCCTCATACTTCTTTTCAAGGCTCTGCTGCTGCAACTTGTCCTTGACCTGCGCATATAATTCATCTTCAGCAGTATGACTAACAATCTGTTGTCTCAAATCTGATTGGAAAATACTAAGAGATGCCACATGCATTTCCTACACCTTCCTACTTAGTGCATCAACTAATTTATTCTCTTTTCCTTTTATGTGTTTGATTTCAAAGTCAAACTTACATAAAAAGACCAGCCATCTCACTTTCCTAGCATTGAGAGTAAGTTGATCAAACAAATACTTCAGACCATAGTGGCATGTTCTTAACTCAAACTTCCTGCCCATTAAGTAATGCCTCCACATATTGAGAGCATGCACTATGGATGAAAATTCTATATCATGAGTGGCATAGTTCTTCTCATGCTCCTTAAACTTTCTTGACTCATAACATATCACGTGGTTGTCTTGCATAAGGACTGCTCCAAGCCCTTGACCGCATGCATCGGTACACACCACAAAATATTTTTTTGAGTCTGCAATCTTCAAGATTGGTGCACTTATGAGAATATTCTTCAACCATTGGAAGCTTTCTTCACACCTCGGTGTCCATTCAAACTTCATTCCCTTCTTTTGCAAAGAAGTGACTGGATGTGCAACCTTGGAGAATCCTTCAATGAATCTCCTGTAGTATCCTACAAGTCCCATAAAATATCTTACATCTGTCACATTTCTTGGAGTAGGCCAATTCATAATGGCCTAAATCTTTTCAGGGTCTACTGATATGCCCTCATCTGAGACAATGTGACCCAAATAATGAATCCTATCTTTATAGAAGTCACACTTGCTCAACTTTGCATACAGCTTATGCTCCCTGAGCAATTGCAATGTCAATCTCAGATGTTCTTCATGCTCTTCCTCATTCTTAGAATAAATAAGGATGTCATCAAGGAAAACAAGAACAAACTTGTCCAAATACCTGCTAAAGACACTATTCATAAGGCACATAAATGTAGTTGGTGCATTTATGAGACCAAATGGTACCACTACAAACTCATAATTTCCATACCTTGTTCGAAAGGTTGTCTTATGGATGTCTTCATCCTTGATTCTTACCTAATGGTAACCAGACCTCAAGTCAATCTTGGAAAATACCTTTGCTCCTCTCATTTGATCAAAGAGGTCATCAATTCTAGGCAAAGGATATTTGTTCTTCATAGTGACTTTGTTCAACTGTCTGTAATCAATACACAACCTGAATGTACCATCTTTCTTCTTCACAAACTAAACTGGTGCTCCCCAAGGAGACACACTCAGCCTGATATACTTCTTCTCCAACAACTCTTGCAGTTACATCTTCAGCTCTAGCATTTCTGGTGTACTCATTTTGTAGGGTGTCTTGGATAGTGGTGTTGCTCTTGGCACAAGTTCAATTGTGAAATAATTGTCTCTCTTTGGAGGAAGCCCTGGAATCTCATCAAGAAACACATCCCTAAATTCTTGCAACACATGAAAGTCCTCCAACCTAGGAGTTTCATTCTCTGTTGCCTCCAAAATATGAGTTGCATACAACTAGAAACCTTTCCTACATAACTTCTTCAACTTCATTTTTGAAATATGCCTCACATAAATCACCTTTGGAATTCCTCTTACAACTCTTGGGTTCCCTTCTTCATCCATGCATTCAAAAGTCTTATTATAACAGTCAAGCTTTACCCTGTGAGCTTCTAATCAATCCATTCTAATGAGAACATCATAGGAACCAAGTGGTAGAACATTCATATCTACACAAGTGACCAATCCATTCATAACCAATGGACATTTCTCTACCACTTCACTAACCTTTCTCTTAGTTCCAGTGGCTAGCTAAACTAACCAAGATTTGTTATGATTTACTTTCTTAAAAGCACAAATCTCTACTACTCTAGGAGTAATGTAACTATGAGTAGAACCAGGGTCAATCAAAATAGAAACAGATTGCTCAAAAATATTACCTGTAACTTCAACCACAGTTGACTGGTGATCTTCTTGGAGGTCCTCCAGTGCTGCATAAATCCAAGGGCAGACGTTGCTATCTGACCCATTGTTGCAACTTCCTGGACGTTGTAAGTTGGCCTTGCATTCCCATCCTCAAGTGGACAATTCATGCACATGTGGGGTCCTCCACATTTCCAACATTGGAGTGGTTCTCTGTTCTATTGTGGTTCTATGGGGTTTTCTCCCACCACTCTAGCTGGATGCTTCTCAACTTGGGATGGCTTCTTTTGCTGATTCCTGAAGTTAGAAGGTTTGAAACCTTTCTTCATTTGGTCAGACTTCTCATTCTTTTTGTCCTTCCATGTCTTATGATAATCATGTTTTCCTTTGCTTTGTTCATAGTAATACTTAGCTTTCCTTATTGCTTCTTCCAAAGTTATAGGTTCATAAAACTTGATTCTATTTTTGTAAGACTGAGGCAAACCACTCATAAAACGTTGTATTTTCACTTTTTAATCTTTGATGTACCTGACATACCTCAAAAACTCCAATAATTTGTTTGCATACTCTTCCATGGTCTGTTGTCCCAATCTCAGCTCGTGGAATACTTTAATCTTATCATCATAGTACTTGTTAGAGAGGTACTTCTACTTGAAATACTTCTAGAACTCCTTCCACACAATCTTCCTTTCATTAATCTTCTTTACTTTCCTGAAGTGCTCCCACCATATGGATACTCTGTAGTCAAATTGATGACGGATACCCTAGACTTCATATTTATGGAGTAATCTTAGACTTGGAAATATTTTCTCATTCCCAGAAGCCAAGCTCCGGCCTCTTGACCATTCTTTATCTCACCATTGAAGGTAGGCGGTCTTTCCTTCTTAAATTCATCACATGAGCGGTTCTAGTAGCGCCTCTTTTTCTTGTTCTTGTGAGAAGAAGAACTTGAACCACTAGTGGATCCTTCAAAGTCAGATGACCCACTAGGAGATCTCTTTCTTCTTCTAGCAGTTCTTTTACTTCCTTCTGGTCTTACTGTCCAGTCCCGAGAGTTCATCCACCTCTATATGTCTATCAAAATTTGTAGCATGGATGCATTCAGCTGATTCTGCTTCTCCTGAGCCTTAACCAATCTTTCATTATCTGCCCTGTAACTTTGCATCTCCACCCTTAGGCTTCTCATGGTGGCTGCAAAATCTGGGGGAGTATCTTGAAATCTTCTCCCATTAGACTATGTCTCAGCATTTCCCACACAGATTTTTTCCCCCATAACATCTTCCTTGTACTCATTGGGGTTCTGTCTTAGGGGGATGACGGAGGTCAAGGGGGATTTACCCCTTGTGGCGCCACTGCAGGGCGGGCCAAGGGAAACGCCCTCGTTTTTTTTTCGTAAATCTTCCATTTTCGCGCAATCTAGCACACAAACTCGCTGCCATTTTTCATCTTTCTGACACCTGTAAATCCCACTGAAAAAACCTGTCAAAAATCTCTGTTTCGGCCATACTCATCTTTTCCACCCGATCGACGAAACTCAGGTTTCCTTCCGATGTGTCGAATAGTTTTTTATTTTCTTTCGATCAGCAAACTTGCCAAACCTGCCATCATTTCAAAAAAATCCCGGACTTTCTTCCGATCGGCAGAAACTTGCCAAACCTGTCGTTGTTTCAGAAAAATTCTGGACTTTCTTCCGATCTGCATAAACTTGCCAAACCCGCTGTCTTTTCGGAAAAATTTTGACTTTCCACCCGACGTGTTTCGGCTGAAACTTCTAAAGCTTTTCGATGTGTGTCGGTGAAACTCAGCTAACGTATCGGCAAAATTCCTCTTTTCTTGCCGACGCGAAATCTCGTCACTTAGAAAAAATTTGAAATATTTTTCTTCCTTCCTTCCGTCGGTGAAAACTCAACTTTCTACCCGACATGTATTAGCGAAATTTCTCCATTTCGCTCAACATGCGTTGGCAAAATTCCTCCATTTTGCCCAACATGCGTTGGCAAAATTCCTCCATTTCGCCCAACACCTATCAACGAAATTCCTCCATTTCGTCTGACATGCATCGACTCACTTTGACAAACTTAGCCGACATGTGTCAACTCGACTTTGGCTAACTGAGCTGATAGGAAAATTTCACATACTTAGAAAAATTTCGGGAATTTTTCGTCTTTCTCCTCGTCGGCTCCACCCGGCCAACGTAGCCGAAACTGTCGTTGTGACCTTCGTCGGCTCGATTTAGCTAACTCAGCCGACATGTGCCGGCTGAACTTTGGCTAACTCAACTGACACAACCAAGATTCAACACTTAGAAAAATTTCTAAATTTTGTTTGTCTGCTTCTCTTTCCTGCTGAACACAAAGGTTGATTCTTCCTCTATCAGCTGCTTTTCATGGCCCATTGAGGCCCAATGCTGCAACACATCTCTGATACCACACTGTCATGTCCCCTCTCGCCCGAGAGGACGCGACCTAGGGCACCGCTACTATCATTTAAATAGGGAAACTATCCCATGAGCATTGACATATTAAAAATGCATTGAACATAAAAAATTTACATATGCATTATGCAATCTACAACAGAAGCAAATACATTTCAACACATTCAACATGTTTATCATATTTCATTAAGAAAATACAAATGCATAGATTAACACAAGAGATACTTATCTTGGAAGAAGTTTGTCCCACAACCAGCTATGTCGCCGCAACGTTCCACCCAACCATAGGCCAGTGTGCTCATCAATCTCTCAGCAGCACTGCCACCCCCAAGCTGGGCATGATTCCCACAAGGAATAAGAGAACACTAGTAGGCTCACACATAGCGAAAGACATGTCAAAATCTGTCCAAGCCAAAACTACATTTGGGTTTATCAGGCTACTAAAGAGTTGGAATGGTTGAATTGATAAGCTAGTGAGCTCAACCACAAAGCTATGGACACCTACACAAGATCTAGCTTAGATTTCCCAACACCTACACACCCAACACAAGGAAGCATCCCCTTCTCTGCTACACAATCCCTCAGGCTATGCCTTCCATTCCAGTGATATTCAGGGTGTGCAAAGAAGAAAATCCAGCTCCTCTTGATCTGGTTGTGAGGTTCCTTTCCACACTAGTTTTTTTAAGCTAATTCTTCCTCATTTCCACTCCAAATTGGTTCAGACCAAACCAAAGGATGCACTAACAACAAGATGCAAATTCTAGGTTTTAGGAAAAAATGTTTTGCATCCAAAAACGACAATGGTGAATAGGGAAAAACAACCCTCTAACAACAATTCGATTTTCATAAACTTCTATGGGCTTCACGTGGGAAAAAATGGACTCAACCAACACCCAAAAATCATGGGTCTCTTCTCCAATTCTTTGTGCAACCCAAAAATGGTTTTTCCCAATCGGGTAATGAGGAAAACAACAACAAAAACGTCAAGCAAGGAGGCCATCCACTGAGATTTTCCCAAAAACGACTTCCCTGTGATGGGGAAAATGAAGAACACTACAAAAAATGTGAATGGAGAATGCACAGGAGCTCCAAAAACATGAGGAAGAGAAAAACGTGGATGCATGGTAGAATGGGAATATGTTTTTGGGTTTTTACTTGCCCAAGAAGGCAAAACACGTTTTCCAAAATGGGTGCTCTGCCCAATTCGAATTTTGCCCATACTCTTCCCATTCCCATGCAATAACTACCTCAACCAATTTCTAGCAGAAATAAATGATTGGGGAAAAAGACAAGAAATGGGTAGTTGACAGTTTTGATGGGTTCTCCCTTTGACATTTGGGCTCAAAGGTTTGAATATTCCCTCCCTTATCCTTAGGAAATCATGCCCCCATCTCTTTAATTTTTCATTAACATAGCTAGTTGTGGGTATTTTAATTAAATTGCATATTTACATGATGTCCAAAATTATAATGTGCACGGCTAGCACGAAATACCATCGACAACGATTTTTAATCGTCGAAACATAAAACGCTAAATCGATGGTGGGGATTTTCCTTTAGCTTCACACCACAATTAAATACAATATTTACATCATATACATTTTTAATGCAAACGGGTTCAAAACCGGGGTGTTACAGGAAGCTCAGGGATCAAAAGTAACTCCTTGCTTATTATTCACCCATGTTTTCACGTGGCTGTAGAGTTTTGCACTGGAAACGTATTATTATTCATCCACTTACAATTTTTCTCATAAAAATTTGATCCAATTCAATTCATTCCTACTGATCAGTCAAGATCTAAGATGTCTAAGCTACTCTGCATTTATATAAACTATCATTTGTTGTTTCTTTGAATGTGATAATAATATGCCCACTAATTTAATTCAGTATGTTGGACATTTGTAGCTTCTACAAATATTAATGGTTTAGTTTCTTGGAATGGAGAAACATAGAATCTTTTGAGATGGAGACAAGCTTACCAAATTTTAGAAAATAGAAATAATAGTATATCCTTGTCTAATTGTTATGTAAATATGCATTTGTATTTTCTATGCTCCAACATTCATGGACCACACTTCAAATCTATCATGATCTTCTTGTCACTCTTATTATTTGCAAGAATTTCTTATTATGAAATTAAAAGACCAATATTTAGTTTGGATTCACAAATGCTTTGAAAGTTTTCATGTGCATATTTGAATTTCATGGCATGAATGTATGTCATTCATAATTAACATCTTCGATTGTACCATTTCTTCCTAATTAACTTTTTAATGGATGGTGGATAATAATTTCATATTGAAACTTCAAAACCGAAGGCCAAGTGTTAGAATGTTATACCATATTAATCTATCTATTATAAGAATTTATGGGCGCCACTAGGAAAAGTGAGACAAAATTAAATGTTACAATGTTTATGAATGTAAAGTTCATTGGGAATTCTTTCTTGATATCTCATACTCTTTCCCTAAAATGATCAAAGTACAAATACTACAAAGTACGGTCAGGATATGAATCTATTTTTATTCTAATTATTCTTATTTTGTTTATTAACCCAGAGAAAAGATAATTAGATCTACTATTGCATGTGCATACTAGTGTAAGTTTGTGGCCATGGAAATGAAGATGTACTAAAAATTAAAACACATTGAGCTTCTCACATAATTGTTTTTCGCAAACAATGAAACTTTCTTCAAAACAAGTTTCCAAACCTCTTTGTCAAAGGAATATGGACGAGTGGATTTTTCTGATTGTATCTTTTCTTAAGTTTTAAGAATTTTGGCCTTTAGCTTTTCATTTTAAATAGTTATGCCTATATTGATGGCATTCAGGATTTAGGGGCACATTGCCTTTTTCCATTGGAAGAAGAGAAAAAAAACATTGTCTTCTCTAATTGAAATTGGCAGTTTCCTTGTGGATGACGTAGGTTGTAACTACAATTTCCTTTTGTTCCTACTGTGAAAAAAATTGCTCTTCCTTGATTATGTTGATCAATCTCTCCTAGTTAAATCGTAAGATTGTCAATGGTTGTGTTATGATGTATTAAATATCACTAATGCTTAAGTGAGAAATTTATTGAATGCCTTGTATGAATTTCCAAAATCAATTGGAGAGAATCTGCTGACAAAATTGCTTTCAAGGTAAGATTGGATAAGAGCAAAAAATGGAAAAACCTATAGGCCCTTACCTATGCAAATTGGGCATATTTTACAAATTCTTCCGTGTTTAATTTTTGATACATACAAGGAATTTAGAGCACAATAGTCTCTAGTGTCTCAAGCATTTCCCTAAGGATAGGACACTATGAAGTAGGGACCAAGAAAATCATGCCCTTTTAGCCTCTAAATCTCACTTCATGTGATTTAAGTCAATAGACCCAAGGCTTCTCTAGACTTAAGTTCTCTATATTTTACTAAGCATGTCCTTAACCATGCTCTTTCTCTAGACTAATCATGTTAGTAGATTTGAGCTAGGATTGCACTTTCAAGACCTCCCAATGTTTCCAATGGCATGGTTATCATAGAGGACTCATAAGGATCAAATGCATTTTTCAAATACCCCTTTTTTGTTCAATACCATTACATTTCAACAAATGGATTCTTGTTTTGAGGAAACACTAGAGACAAGCATAAATAGTTATCATTGAAATTAAACGTAACTCTAGAGCAGCTTCCCACCCTAACTTATGTTTGATAACCATGTAGTATTTCCAAATACTTTTAGCAACAAAGTTTCAGTTAACTTGAATAAGGGTTGAAGTGGTGAACAAGAGACGTTGCATTTTACATTGTTCCATACATTACAACCATTCTAGCATCATATGAGTTATGAACAAGTTATTCCAAGCTTCTTCCTTTCTACTACTTTAACTATCCATTTGGCACAAAAAGCTTGGGCTTATGTCCAAATGGGTTGATTAGGAATGCCTTCTTACTTTTCTTTCAAATCATCATATAGGCTACAACTAACTCTATAAAATCCCTTCGCCACACTATAATTGGTCCATACAAAATCTCTAAAGAGAAGCTAAGCATATCCATGGGAAAAAGGAACCTGTAATGATGAATAATAAACATGGATAGCAACCAAATTTTGTGGTACATATTTGAAACATGCCTACAAAATACAACAACTATATAATCCATCTACTAATTTTTTTTGCAAACTCCTAACAACACTCCTACTAATTTTTTTGCAAACTCCTAGTAACACTCCTTTTTGTAGCTCATTTAAGGAGGTTTCTAAATTGAAAGGAATACCAACAAATTTGAACATATGTCAAAGTTACAATTAAATTTATTCTTGCATTAATAACAAATCAATGATATCCTTCTAACTTTATGGATGGCAATAGATTTTTTTTCGTTTGCAACTTTGATCCTGAAACTATTTCAATGAGATTGTGATACAATGTTTAAACAAATGAATATGCACAAAACAACCAAACAACACTCTCTTTTTTTCTTCATTGTAATTCCTCGAATATCTTCTGCACTTGTTTCTAATTCCTACTTTGCACCACAACAAGGACAATGCCACCATGTGTCTCTTGCTTATCTACAAACTAACATCAAGGGTTTCATTTCTTGCTCATATATCACTAGGATTTCATATTCAGCCTTGCTTCAAAGGCAATAACATTACCTACAATTGGTATGTATTTTGGTCCATGTTAATATGATAATGAGTGAAGGCGTGAAGAGGATATACATAGAATTGGCATGCATTTTAATCAATCTATTTTTTGAATAGTATCACATTATATAGAATTTAAAATAGCCATGTACAAAACAACATGACTTTCATGATGATTCTTGCTACATAGACTTCTAATTCAATCAAATAAATGATTTTGACTTGTATCACAACAATGATGATGTTTATCAACAATTATATATATGATCATAAATTTGGTCAAATAAAATGGTTGACCTTGACATAGTCTATAATCCAATGTGGTCAACTTAGTAGGGTCTAGGAGGAAGAGCATTCAACTAAATCAACCTTGAGAAACTTTGGGACAAATGGTACAAATATGACAAAAATACAAAGAATGGAAAGACCTCCAATATACACAACATTCAACACTAGATCCAATGATGAAGGCATCAATTATGTATTTTACTTGGATTAGGAAACTATTTTTTGGTTCAAACCAACCCATTAGAATACTAGATGATCATATTAAACCACCCATTTGACATTCCCAAAAATGACAATATGCAAGACTTTGTGAATTCACTTAATAGTTTGATCTAAGTGGGTATTTATGATTTGAGAGCCCCGTGGAAGACTATAAAGCTTATTCAACACAATTGCCATTATAATGGCACCCAAAAATATAAATTTCGTTTATGAAAGAAACCCAAACTCGGATTTAAGCTCTAAGTGTGCATTTTGATTCCAATTTTATGGTATCTTGCAATTTTGATATATGTTTATAGTGTCTTGCCCCCTGTCATCACCGCTACTTTTTGAAATCACCATGGTGCATCACCATAACTCCACTACCAACTCCATATCTCTCAGACATTAAAAATAATACTCCTTAGGAATTGAAGCACACTATGTATCCATCTCTGTAGGGTGTAGGTGGTTATAACATCTTGTCTACTGTGTGCCAATGATGAGTTTGTTGTAGGTTGAAGCAAGGAACACCAAGTAGATGCAATGTATTTTAGAGGGAGGACCATCATGGATTGAGTCGTTTATCCTTAACATCGTGCCAGAAAAACATGCCATGAAGATCCTCTATGGCAAGTCTAACTAGTGCGTCTAATAAACAATATTTATCCTCGATACTTAATTTAGAAGGTAGATAAATAATGCAGGTAAGATGTAACAATACAAATGCCAATAAACCTAATTCTATTTAGTGATTTCCATGACATATTTGGTTCATTTTCCTCGTGTAATATGCACATTTAGATCAATGGAAGTCATTATGCCATGAATATTTATAACCATAAAGAACCATTGTATCGAGGACCATCTTATATTTCATTTATGAAAATTAAAATAAACCAAAAACAATATAATTTGTAGAGGCCAATAACACTAGTGGGCATAAATAATGAATATGTTTATAGGTTTGCGGTCTCCATGAAATCTTGTCACTTCATCAACCACACCCCATGCAAATAATTTTGGTATCACCTTAATCCATTGTTGGGACATTCCCTTATATTGTGAAGTTTTGCAAATGAAATAGTGGAATCACATTGAATAAATCTTGTGCATGTTGATGGGCCCCCATAAAGGCACTCTATTTGGCCCATCTTAATAACACCTAAGGTCTACTAAGGTGATAAAAGGACTTAAGTTGTGATGAACTCTATGATATTAAGACATTCTTCCTAAAGTCTATGCATGTTTATCTTGTATGAATGTTTTGGCATATGGTTGAGTAATGTTTCCTAATTTGTTTTTTCCTTTTATTTATTTATTAGATAATTGGCTAATATTTGTCAAATATTTTTTGAGTTATGGTGGGGTTCTAGGTGGAGGATATCTCAAGAAATGTGGAAGATATCAAGTCACAACAACTAGCCCAATCTCCTTCAACTAGTTCACTAGACAAACTAACACATGGTTGAGAGATTGAAGGGATTATGTTCCATCTTTATTCTCATGAGATGCTAGAACATGGAGAAGGCCTCAATTATCATCCAAAGTAGAACTTACAAGGCCAAGGTCGAATTCCTAAAGGGGGAATCAATCCCACCAAATTGTATGCCAATTTCTAGTTAACTGGGACAACTCCCACAAATCAAGGAGTTGATTGCATGTGATTGTTTTGGGTTTACTCAAGTACAAATACAATCAAGATTTGATTGCTTCTATTATTATTCTCTTTGTATTTCCTAATCATCCCATGCTGGTCAAGGCGAATTTGTATCAAAAGGTAGCTTGTTTCCCTGTTTTAATGGCAAATCTTTAACAAAGAAGAGCTAGTCCATTCCATCTTTAAGTGTAATTCGCCAGGGTTCTAGGAGCTTCCTTAGGTTGGTCCCACTCAAGGGAGGTACTAGGAACCCCTACTTGTATTTTCTTTCACATATTTCAGTTTTGTCCATTTCTTTCATGCATTTTAACTTTCATGTAGAAAAACCTGTAACATTCACATAGTTTTCTATTATGAGTATTTCTTCAACATTTACTTCTTGTTATGTTATTTCTTGTGCTTTATTTTTGCAATGATTCAATTCCTATTTTAATTCTCACACAGAGGTCAACCAAACCTTATGATGCTTGGCCCATTTCACAACTCTAAAATCCAAAAGCAGTCCTTTCAGATGCACTATGCAAATCCTCACAGAGTGGTAATTCCAACTAGTTCATCAGATTGAAAGTAACCACTAGACTGGGAAGGAATAAGGGAGACATGTGGAAGGGTAGGATCCCAAGACATTTTGTTTTTAAGCAAGTCATTCTTTATTTTCCTAGTTAAGTTGTTGCTTTTCCTTTACTCCCTTAGTTAGTATTTTAAGTTATTTTTTTGACATCTTTGTTTTCCTAGTTAAGTTGTTGCTTTGCATTTACTATCTTTCTTAGTTATTGTTTCAAGTGTTTTTTTGAAGTCTTTATTTTCCTAGTTAGTTGTTGCTTGGCATTTATTGTCTTTCTTAGTGAGTATTTCAAGTTATTCCCTTTGCAATTATATATACAATGCATGATACCCCTTAAGTTTGTATGAACTCTTGGGTTGATAATTTAAGTATGAGCCAAGGGATTCAGTGTTTATGGCTGCAATTATTTGGCCCATCACATGTCCTTAATGAAAAGACATAAAAAAATTATTAAGAATAGACACATTATTATGCATGCACTACATTATGCTTATCACATGTTTGCTTCTCTCTTATCTTAGTGTTTGAAGGACTAGGTTACAATCATTTAATCAAGAAATGTGCATATTCATTATTTTTCTTCCAATAAGAATATGGAGGAGAAACATGCAAATTAAATCAATAATGTTCGTAGTATTATGTAACTCACCAACGCAAAATATAACCATGGAAAATAACATAGCTTACAGAGGTCAGACAGAAAAGGGAAAATAACCTTAGACTCTGGAATTATTTATGAAGAACAATAATAACCTCGATTCTTTTATCACTGAGAGCTTAGACATTTTATCATATGATTTGTTTAAAATGGATGACAAATTGTCTCCCAAACAATAACAAAAAGAAAAATGTGAATGCTAACCAAATGGCATTAACTGTGACATCAAACACAAGGTAGAGTACACCAAAGCTAAGTAGAACACAACATAAACTGCATTACTTGAAATCCTTTCTTGTTGAATTTCTCTTGTCTTCCATATGGTTGAAAAACTTTTTGTACCATTCCATATCTTGAACAATGATGCAAGTGTTAATTCGTCTCCAAGGCAAAACCATGTACTACACACTAGTTTTAGCATCCTCCTTTCCACCACGGTCATATGGTGGGAATTTTGTGCATAGTTTGAGATTGAAACAGAACATAAGGATCCTTGCTTCGCAAATGTCATGTCCCCATTTAAATAATTTCCAAATAAGTCTACTTGCAAATAATGTTTCACCAACCTACTAGTTCCCTAGGTTGAGATGGAGACATAAATTTTATAATAAGGGGATATGGGACCCAAGAGGAATTTAGTTTATCATATTCACATTTAAATGGGTCACATAAATGATAAATGCTAAGAAAATAAGGTGGCAAGGATTCATGAAGACACTTGGAAGCTTTTGGATCCTTTGGGTGACTAGATTCCCTGCACACTTGGCACGATATTCATCCAAATTCGAACACATGGGTAATGTAACATTATTGGATGGTTATGTGGTGTCAAGTATAATATAATGAGCCAAGTAATTCAAATTGTTAAAGGAGGTTAACTCCCATGGAAGAGGAAGAGACTAGAAGATAAGGTGTGCCACTTGGAAGGAGACTTTATGCACTGTATGACAACAAATGATGGAAGATTATATGACAAGTATGACAAATTCAGACCTGATTGCTGACATATGAAAAATATGACATGTCATAGCTAAAAATAGCCACCAAGAGGTCGAATTTTGGAGTTAGAGGCATCCTTTCGAATTGGGGAAAGAATTGGAGCATGAAGAGGAAGACAAGTGTCATGAGAGTTACTAAACCACTAAGATGAGTTGGAGGAAGCTCATGGAGGGAAATTCGACCTTAGGAGGCCTCATGAAGTTACTAAAATGATTTCATGAGGAATGATAATATATTTTGATCATTTTTTAATTGGCCTTTGGCATTTTGGGGAGCTTTTGCTTGTTCATTGCATGGTGAGTGTTCACTCTCCCTGCTTGTGAACAAATTTCAAGGGAGTTGGATTCCTTTCCAAGTTGGTTGATGGAGAGGCCATTCAGACCTCTAATGGGAGCTTAATGAAGGATTTTTATTTTCAGTTTGAAGTTCCATACATTCTAATTCTCATCTATCTCCCAATTCTCTCATTCCTTCTTCTCCATTCCCCCACACTCTCATTTGATGGTGCACTTGTTGGAGTGATTCTTGCACCTTGCTGAGGATAGTTGATGGCCAAGATTTGATTTATGATGTATGGCCCTGTAATATCATATCCATATGCTCTGTAAGTCAAAATCTCATAAATACATGTATGAAAGGCTCGCATTCCCCATGCTCTTGAATAACTAGTTTTCATGGATTTGGCTTCAATATTGAAGTAGTTTTATATCATATTTGTATGAGGACATTTATATGAGTTTTATGATGATGGGGAAGCAATATATGATGTATGGCTCTGTATTATTATGTACACATGTTATGTAAGTCAAAAAATCAGAAATACATGTATGAAAACCTTGCATACGCATGCCCTTGTATCATTAGTCTTCATGGATTTTGGCTTCAATATTGAAGTAGTTTTATACCAGATTTGTATGAGAGATATTATATGAGTTTGAGGATGTTGTGACAGCCATATATGATGTATTACTCTATGATTTCATGTCCATATCCTCTATGGGTTGAAATCCAAGAAACTCATGTGTGAAAAGCTTGCATTCCCCTGCCATTGGGTCACTAGTTTCCATGACTTTGGCTTCAATCTTGAAGGAGTCTTGTATCAGATTTGTATGAGGGATGTTCTCTGAGTTTGATGATGTTTTGATAGCCATATATGATGTGTTACTCAGTAATTTCATGTCCCTATTCTCTATGGGTTGATATCCAAGAAATCCATATGTGAAACTCTTGCAATTCCATGCTACTAATTCACTAGCTTTCATGTATTTGACTCCCATACTAAATGAGATGTATACCAGACTTGTATGAAGGGATTTATATGGTGTTTAATATTGTTTTGGAATAAATTTTTATTATGTATATGGTCCTTATATGTCACATCCCGATCTAAACCTTTAACTCTACCTTTCATATGTCAAAATCAAGTTAGTTATGCAATTTCTCCATAAGCAATTTCACTGAAAGTTATCAAACGAATGTGGAACTCTATAGCCAGTTTGAATAACTAATAACCATGTGTAATGATAGTACATGAGTTCTTATATCAATCCCCAGACTCTTCTTACAAATTTTGGAGGTTCGTACATGAGTTGGGAAGCCCAGTTGGCCTACACCCTAGGGGGGATTTCATCACAATTTCCTAGTAATTTTTGGCCTTTTTGTCATCAGCCCCCAAAAAGGTTTTAGAGGTATAAATTCTGATACAAAGTATCCTTAAACCACCTTGGTATGTTTTAATACTCACCATACCATCTCCTTTCAAATTTGGGACAATTTGATGAAAGTTGGAACCCTATAGAGTCATGACTAGTTAAACTCGAATTTTGCCCAATTTGTAATTTTCTCCAAATCTCCAAAAAGGGACATTACAACAAAATTAGGTTTTAGGGTTAAGAAGAATCCTCAAATCTCGCTAAGGTTTACTTTGAACCCTCGCTCATCGATGGAATTCCTTATGGCTACTTTGATGGGGATAAAAAAGATGGATGGAGTGGTGTTGGTATGATACTGTATTTGAGAAAAAGATCATTGCATTCAAATGAGTATGGGCAATGGAAAGGGCTCAAACACTCTTGTTGAACTTCCCTCTTTATGGGGATTATTATGGTTTGCATAGAAACGAGGCATCCTAGAGATGAGAGTGTTCGGTGATTCCAAAGTAATCATTGATTGGGTAAATGGGAATAATGATTTGCAGGCGTTAAATCTGTCATATTGGATGAAGATGGTTATATTATTAATCTTGCAGTTCTCTTCTATTACCTTTAGTCACATCTATTGTATCTTTAACAAAGAGGCAGACTCTTTATCGAAGGAAGTTATTGGTGAATTATACGGTTCTATCTAGTTTTCAGAATGGATAGGTGGAAATACGATAGATTTAGGATCTTATTTTGTTTTTTAGGATTAAAAAATATGTATCATATAAGCTTAGTGTTGTTGAAAATGTAACTTCTGAAGATATTCTTATTATATATTTGTTATATTGTTATTAATATTATTGTACCTCCTTTCAAAGATTTTTTCCCTCCATTTGGAGATGTCATTGATGTACTTGGCCATGTAATAATATCGAGGTAAAAATTATATTGTAAGTCAGGGCAATAGTCCCCAAAAGAATTAGTGTAAAATGTATTTTTGAGTCTCCAAAGAGTAAGTTGACCCAGCTAGGTTAATAAGTTGGCCTTGATGGGGTTTTAGGTCACCCACTTAAAGAGTATAAATATAGAGGCGCTCTCCCTCGTTTGGACACATAGAAAACTCAAGAAAGTTTTCTCTAAGGAGAAGAAAGACAAGTTCGTTGGGGTAGAAGAGAAGAAGCTATGATGGATATCTTATCTCTTGGTTTTTTTATCTTGGTTTAACATTGTACTTAGTGACAAATTTATACATAAGAAGTTGTTGGGTTTTTCCCAAAGGAGGGTTTCCCTAGGATAAATCTATGTGTCTCTTTTTTTATGTTGTTCTTTTCTATCTTTCAGTGATCCTATTGCATTAGATTAAATATCTAACTTATTTGAATTAATGTGCAAACTCACATGGTATCAGAGCCACCCTGAAAGAGGCGCCGTGCAATTGCAAAACTAGGGCTTCCAAGTCCTAGCACTTTTCTTTGTATATCATCTTGAAAAGAGGGCCAAGTCAACTTGCCTCAAGGAGGCACATCTTTATGTGGAAGCAGATTCCAAATTGGAGAATTTTATTTTTTACCTAATCACCGCCGCGAGAAGGAACTAGGGCATTGGATTTTTGGAGCTTCCATCCACAATATTTGGAAAAGGACAACACTAGACAACTCGCATTGAGGAGGCACATCTTTTTATCCAAGCAAATGTTCAAGATTTTCAGTTTGAAAAATCAGGGTTTCTCTATCAAACCCTAGGTCAACAAGTTCAAGAAGCAGTTTGGGTATATCAAATTGGTAAGATCTATCTCTTTGTTATTTCCATTTGAGGTGCTCATATCAAATAGTCAAAATGATGAATCACACCAAGCTTGAGGATAAGCTTGAAGGAGCTAAAAAATTCTGAGCATGGAAGTATAGAATTCTTCTTATCCTATAAGAGCATGACTTGGACAAGTATGCTAATGAGGAGGTTACAGAACCAAAGGAAGAAGAAGCCAAAACATCTCATAAGAAGAACATGATTAGAGCCAAGAGTATTATTGTTGATTCCATCAAGGATCACCTAATCCCTCATGTTTCATCCTCAAAGACTCCCAAGCATATGTTTGATTCTTTGATCAAACTATTCGAAGGGAAGAACATCAACTGAAAAATGACCTTGAGAAATAAACTCAAGAATGTGAAGATCCAACACTCCGAAACCATTCAACCTTATTTCAAAAGGGTCTCTCAAATCAAGGAACAACTTTAGGCCATTGAAAAAATGTCGAAGAAGGAGAGATTGTGATGTCTACATTGAATGATCTCCCAAGATCGTGGGACTCATTCATCTGAGGGATATGCTCCATGAAGAAGCTCATCAAGTTCAATAGATTGTGGGGTAAATGCACCGAATAAGAAACTTGAATGGTTGCAAGAGAAGAGAAGATGGGGGAAGATGGCAATCAAGCCCTAATAGTTCACACAAACAAGGATAGAAGAAAGAAGGTGGATAACCCTCACAAGAAGCCTAAAATATTCTAAAAGAATCATAGACATCAAAGGGACTATTCTAGTCTCAAATGTTACACATGTGACGAGAAAGGACACTTTGCAAGAGATTTCCCTCAAAACAAGAGATACACTAGAACATACAAGAAGAAGAGGCACCATGCTCATGTTCTTTAAGATGATGAGCCAACAAGTAAAAGAATAAGAGGTGATTCTTCAAGTGATAAAGAATATGTTTCGATTTCAACTCTCACAAGTATTGTCACTCATGGAAGTAATGATCGACTTGTGGATAGTGGAGCTTCCAAGCATATGATATGATTCAAATATTTTCTCATCAGCTTATCATAACATGAGTCACCCCATAAAGTGAAACTTGGAGATGACTACCAGTATCCCATAAAAAGGATTGGAGAAACTTCCTACATGTTGGTTTCAGGAAAACCAATAAAAATGAAAGGCGTTCTATATGTACCTAGATTGAAGAAAAATCTCCTTTCCATCTCATCTTTAGATGTCGAAGGATTTTGAGTTGCATTTGTCGATGGAAAAGTATTCATGTGGCCAAAAGGAAAGACACTAAATGATGCAACAATAATTGGGGAGCAAGAGGGATGCTTATACAAGTTGAAGGGATAACCATAATAAGCATTAGTTCATGATTCCATGGAACCAAGTGAACTATGGCACCGAAGACTTACACAAACTTGCACATGTACACTTCAGGCCACTTCCAATTGCAAGCAAAGCAGTAATGGGTCTACTTGATATTTAGACAAAGCATGAAGGCATTTGCAAAGGGTGTGCACAAGGGAAGAACATGAAGAAGCCATTTCCAAGCAGTGAAAACAAAGCAAAAGAAATCTTGGAGATAAAACATTACGATGTATATGGCCCGATGTCATCCAACTCATTAAGCATGTATGCATACTATGTTTCTTTCATAGATGATTATTCTCATAAAACATGGATTTATTGTTTGAAAAAACAAAGACGAAGTATTCAGTAAATTCAAGGAATTCAAAGCCTCCGTAGAAAATCACAACAAAAAGAAAATCAAGACTTCAAGATTAGATAATGGCAGTGAGTTCACCTCATAAAGTTTCAAGATCCTATGTAGAGAATATGGGATTAAGAGGAATATGAACACTCCCCACAATCCTCAACAAAATGGCATCGCAAAAAGAAAGAACACAATGATAATAGAAGCAACGAAGGCAATGCTTCATGACCAAGACCTTCCAATTCACTTATGGGCAGAATCAACAATAATTGTTGTATATGTACAAAACAGAACACCCCACCATGTATTAGAAAACAAGACTCTAGAAGAATCATTTTCAGGAGAGAAACCAAAAGTCAACCATCTCGTAATATTTGGTTATCCTTTGTACATGAACGTTACCAAAGAAAATAGAACAAAATTAGATCCTTAAGGAAAAAAGGGTATATTCGTTGGATACGATGACACATAAAAAAACATACAGAATATACTTTCCAGGATTCAAGAAGATCGAGACCAGCATAGATGTTACTTTTGAAGACTCAACTTACAATAGATCAAAACAGATACCCACTGAAATACATGAAGTACCCAAAGTTCCCAGAACCAGAGACACTATTATGGAAGAAATTGTCCAAGAAGAACATGAATACCATGACATGTCAGAACCACAAAAACTTGAAGAAACTCCTCGTGAGAAGAACTCTTATAAGAGAAGACTAGCATGGGCATGAGAAGCTATCCAATGTGGAAAGAGGTATGGCACTCCAAATGGGACTCCCAAAGAAAGTAAGAGACCATGACCATACTCCAGCTACGTAGCACTACTGTTTGACATCATTGATGAAGAATCTTCCAACTATGAGGAAGTAGCAGAAAAGAAAGCATGAGAGGATGCCATGATTGAAGAATATCAATCAATCATGAAGAATGTTGTCTGGGAGGTGGTTCCGAGACCGAAAGGGAAGTTCCTAGTGTTTTCCATGTGGATATACAAGATCAAGCATGCAACAGATGGCATCATCAAGAAACATAAGGCGAGATTTGTGGCTCGTTGATTCTCCCATAAAGAAAGCTTAAATTACGAAGATACATTTGCTCCTGTAAAGAGAAAATTGCTCCTACAGTGAGACACACTTCCATCAGATCAATACTTGCTCTAGCCACGATAATGAAATGGAAGGTACACCAGATGGACATAAAGACAAGCTTCTTGAATGGTGTAATTGAAGAGGAAACGTATGTGGAGCAACCACTGGGAGTTGAGACACATGACATACAAACTCATGTGTGCAACTTACAGAAGGCCTTGTATGGTTTGAAGCAAGCACCTAGGGCTTGGTATGGAATGATGGACAATTTTATCATGAGCTTAGGCTTTACCAAGAGTAAAGCGGATTCCAACCTCTACTTCAAAGTTGAGGGTGGAAAACCAATGATACTACTGCTATACGTAGATGACTTGTTCGTAACAGGTGAGGATGAGCTCATTGCAGAAACAAAGAGGAAGCTTGCCATAGAGTTCGAGATGAAGGAGCTAGGGATGATGCTCTACTTCTTAGGTCTTGAGGTGTGGTAGAATTTAGACGAGATATTCCTTAGTCAAGGAAAGTATGTAGTAGAGATTCTAAAGAGGTTCGAAATGATGGACTCCAAGGCCATAACCACACCCATGGCATCAAACTTGAAGCTATTGTGTGACATTTTTTTAGAGACAACTGATGCCATGATGTATAGACAATTGATTGGTTTGTTGATGTACTTGACATACACGCAGCTAGACATATGCTTTGTTGTGAACACATTGAGTCGATACACGATGGAGCCAAGAAGTTTTCACCTGGTTGTTGCAAAGCAGGTATTAAGGTACGTATGGGATCAAGTATGCGACGGATCGGAAGATTAACCTGCATGGTTATGTTGATGCGGATTGGGAAAGAAGTGCCACATATAGGAAGATCACATCAGGGTGTTGCTTCAGTTTGGGGTCTGACATGATATCCTGGTTCAACAGAAAGAAGACAAGTGTGGCACTGAGTACAACAGAAACAAAGTACATTGCAGCATGTTCAACTAGTTGTGAGGCAGTGTGGCTTTGGAAGCTACTGTAAGATTTCTTTGACCTCGAGCTAGGGGTGACTTGTATCTTCTATGACAACCAGGGTTGTGTGAAGTTGTCTGAGAACCTAGTGTTTCATAACAAGTCAAAACATATTGAGATCAAGTATCACTATATTCGAGATATGATGCAAATAGGAGCATTGAAGCTCTAGTATGTGGCGACAAATGAGCAAATAGCCGATGTGTTGACCAAGCTGCTAGCGAGGGTGAAGTTCAAGTACTTCAGGGAGAAATTTGGTGTTATTCATATTAATGTCCCTCGAAAGAGGGAGTGGTGTGACATGTAGAAGACACAAGTGCACCTGGGCTGCTCTCCACGGGGTGGAAGACGCTGGTGGTTCAAGGGATGTAATGCATCTGTGTTGGTCTCCATTGGGTGGAAGACACAAATGCTCCTGGGATGGTCTCCACTAGGTGGAAGGCGCGTGGAAGGCGCAAGTTGTCTGAGAAACATAATATATGCACCTAGGCTATTGTCTACATGGTAGAAGACGTAGATGCTCATGGGTTGGTCTCCACTAGGTGGAAGATGCAGGTGGTTCGAGGGACGTAATGTACGCATATGGGTTTTTCTCTACATGGTGGAAGACACATATGTTGTTGGGTTGTTCTCCACGGGGTGGAAGACGCAAGTTGCCCGAGGGGGACGTAATGTAGGCATCCAGGCTGTGCTCCATATGATATGGATACAATGAGATGATAGTAGGAGACATAGGTGTGTGACCCTGGGTTATACCTACTTGATGGCTTGCTTGTAGAGATGATGAAGTCCTAGATGGGATTTAGGCCTACATCCAACATGAAATAGGGTTGGCTTTGTAGAACTTCTTATGACGTATAGATTCGAGAGATGTCACTAGTCAATGGTTGACGAGATGATAGTTGCCACAACAGTGATGATGTCTGGCAATGATGATGATGTCTAGGGATGATGATGATGTCTAAAGATTGTGTCCAATCGTGGTGATGATCGTGTTAGAAGAATACCTTCCTTGTTAAGAGGTAGTGTTGTTGAAGATGTAACTTCAGAAGATATTCTTATTATATATTTGTTACATTATTATTTTTATTATTGTACCTCCTTTCAGAGACGTTTTCCCTTCGTTCAGAGATGTCATTGATGTACTTGGTCATGCAATAATATAAAGGCAAAACCTTCGTTGTAAGTCAGGGAAATAGTCCCCAAAAGAATGAGTGTAAAATGTATTTTTGAGTCTCCCAAGAGAAAGTTAACCTAGTTAGGTTAGGAAGTCGGCCCCTGTTGGGGTTTTAGGTCACCCTCTTGAAGAGTATAAATATAAAGGTGCTCTCCCTCATTTGGACACACAAAACACTCAAGCAAGTTCGCTTCTAGGATAAGAAAAACAAGTTTGATAGGGTAGAAGAGAAGAAGAAGCTACGAATGATATCTCATCTCTTGGTTTTCTATCTTGGTCTAACATTCTACTTTGTGTGAATCTATACAGAAGAAGTTGTTGAGTTTTTGTTGAATGAGGGTTTTCCCAGGATAAATCTTTGTGTCTCTTTTTTTATGCTGAGCTTGTCTATCTTCCAGTGATCCTATTGCATTAGATTAAAGATCTAACTTATTTGAATTAATGTGCAAACTCTAACACATAATATTCTAAATATTTTGTAAGGCTTTGATAAGTATTTGTCTCTTTTTGGAGACTGTTTTAATATGTTTTTGACAATAATAAAGAAGGTTAGAGAATGAATTGGACTAGGTCAAGGGTGTGTTGAACTAATCTTGACAAAGAATAAAATTACTTGTGTTTTTGTAACTTTCTTTCTAAATGAAATAACAAAGTACAAGTTTTTTTCATTTGAAAAGTTAGGTTCGACGGTCATCTTCCCTTTCCGTTACATGCAGCCTATTTTTTCTGTTATTTTCCGCTAACTTTAACGCAATGCACCCAATTCTGAAACTACCAAACCTTTTACAGCCCATGGACTTTGGGCACTTTGACGCATAGCTATGGCGAGGGGTTTAGCGAATCCTCTATTTTTCAATTTCTCATGGCCAGAATGTAATATTTAACACGAGAACAATAGATCAACTATCCAGATTATAATTTTTTATTCGTTCTGCAACTCGGAGTCTCTGTTTATGAAATGCGGGTATTGATATTCAGCTAAAATGGTATCCCAGACGGCCGATAAATCATGCAAAATTCTCTACAGAAGCCTCCAAACCCTCTGGATCCATAGAAATTCAACAAATAAACAAACCCACTGTCTTTTTTCCTCTCGGTCGTCATATGGAAACAGTGGTTCAAATCACTCTATCCTTCGTCCCCCATTTACATCGCCGATTCCCAAACCACTGACCCCGAATTACCCATCAAACCCTTTACAGAAAGTTCTTTCGTATGACCGGAGATTGCTATCCACAGAGTCCTTGACAGAGAAATGGAAATCTGCAGCCCTCAGGCTGAAGCAAACTGTTAAACAGAATTTGGCAGCGAATTTTAACGTTGCAAATGCTTCTCAGAAGATTCCTAAAGGGCTCGATAAGCCTCTTGGTTCTGCGAAGTTCCTTTTTTCCCGGTACCGAGAAGCGTTTGGGCTTCAGTTGGAGGCATTCTGGCGGAGGAATTATCTGGTGTTGGTAGGTTTGTTGGGAGTCGGTGTCTGTATTTTTCTGTGGAGACTTATGTTCGGAATTGCAAGCACTTTTGTCGGATTGTCTGAAGGCATTGCCAAGTATGGATTCCTTGCCCTTGCTACTGCAATCGTCGCCTTTGCGGTGCGTTTTTATACTTCAGCTCCCAGTTTTGTTTGAGGATTGATTGTTCGTGTTTGCTGATCTCTGCAATTCAAGCTAAAGTTAACATGTCTGTTGACTTTTTGTCTTCTTTGCAGACAGAATTGTTGAATTTACAAAAAAAAAAAGCACACGCACAACTAAGTTATTTCATTTAGGACTAATTGATATATATATATATCCAAGAAAACGGGAAACTTAGGATGGTTTCCACATTCCATGATGGCATCCCTATCCTATCCTATATGTTTGTGAGGAAAATCTTGTAGAGAAATTAAGAATGGTTCTCTATATTTTAGTATATTCGTTATTATTGATGGTTCCCTATATGCCTTTAAATTAAGGTACATTCATGCCAAATGCTTAGCCACTTATTTATGTTAGCTAAATGTACATTAACATTGACAACAACCAGTTGAACTAATTCTTTGAACTATATATATTGGTTTGAATTCACTGTGTCAGGTACGTTTTTCTATGCTGGCCAAATGTCCAAAAACTCATTTATACTGATCAAATGCACATCAACATTGACAACAATTAGTTTCACTATTTCTTTGAACTATATAAAATAACCTTTTAAACTATATATAATTTGTTCTGAACACCCATTAACATGGACCTAGCCAAATGCCCAACAAATTAATATAAAACCAGCCAAATGCCCCAACAAATCTGTCCACATGAAATGGGTTAGTCACTTCATAAAAAGGCTGTTTGACAACGTCTTTTTTTTTAGGAATGAAAAACAACTTTATATTGATAGAAAGTTTTATCAGATTTACATATAAGTCGAAGATCAATAAATTATCTGTAAAAAAACATAATTGACTGCAAACCGCCATATAGTAACTGGCAATCCGTAACCTGCTAGCTAATACCACAGAACACAGCCTATACTGTGGTTGAAGGCAAATAAAAGGAGCAGCACACCATCCACCAATCGCCAAGAACTAACAAGTTACGGGTACAAACTTGGAACAAATTCACAATACCTGTTTTAATACTAGAGCCCTCAAAAAAGAAAGAAAACTGAATTTTACCATTCATATCTCCCAAATCCTGTTTTGAGAGTAAATCGGCTTTCTTATTTAGTTCTCTATAGATATGGTCGAAAGATAACCAAGAGAAACCTTGCCTCAAGTGTTTGATACTTCAAGCCAATGATTTAAATCCAGGGACTTCACTTGGGCTTTGCCCAAGGCCGAATTGATGATGACTTGAGAGTTACCTAAAACTTGTAACCTTTTAATCTCCCAAGAGTTTGCACAATAAAGGAGACTCCAGATACCAATGACTTCCGCTCTGGTATTTGTGCCCACACCAGCCTTTAACCAGCCATGAATAAATCTGTGTTGATTTTTGTACCTAGTCAGATGTTCCCTAAGTGGCTTTATTTTGCCTAAGTCACTTAAGAGGGAAAAATGTGACCCTCACATTAAAGTCACTTAAATGTGATTTTAAGACTATAGTCATTTTTGATAAAGTAAGTGAGTGAGTGAATTTATTTATGGGAAATAAATAAATGAGAATTTCACTCTCACTTGGAAATTATAAAAAGGGGTGAGGGAGGCAAAAGTGAATCACTTGTTCATTTTTCAAGTGAAGGAGAAGAGAGAGCTCAAGGAGGTCGATTTTGCTCAAGGAGGTCAAATTCCAGGTTAGGGTTTGAAGCTGAAGAATTCAGTGTTTTGCTTGCACGGTTCCCGAGGTGTACGGCCACATTTATTGCTGGTGTACGACTGCATTAATTGCCAGAGTACGGCTGCATTTATTGGCACGATTTTCGAGGAGGAAGTACGGCTGATCTGCACGATTTTCAAGGTGTACGGTCTGCTGTCAGTGCATTAAATGCTGCACGGATCCCGAGGAGTACGCACTGTGTACGGCAGAGCTAATCGGCACGAATTTCGAGGTAAAGTACAGTCTGAATTTAATGCTGTACGGACTGTGTACGGACTGCAATAATTAGGGCACGAAT
>LPNX010116373.1:5768-25489 GCA_001517045.1 Pseudotsuga menziesii
CGGTTTTGACCAGATTCTTAGAATTTAAACCTGGTTATATGTTTGGATGCATATTGCATAGACAAGCATGCACGCCAACTTTCACGACGTTTCAAGCTATTTTGACCCCCTTTAAGCCCAACCCTGTTGAAACCACACGAAGGAGTTTCCCTTTCGAGCAATTTCTTAGAATTTAAATTTGATCATAAATTTCGATGCCAATTTGATCAACAAGCGTGCATGCAAACTTTTGAGACATTCCAAAATATTTTCACCCCCTTTAAGCCCAACCTTAGCAAAACCGCACAACGAAGTTTCATGTATGACTAATTTCTCAAAATTAAAATTTAATCATAGATTTAAATCCGCATTTGGAAAATAAGAGTGGATGCCAACTTTCACGATGTTGAGAGCTATTTTCGCCATCTTTAAGCCAAACCCTAACAAAACTTCATGATGCAGTCTCAGCTTTGACCAGATTCTTAGAATTTAAACCTGATCATATGTTTGGCTGCATATTGGATAGACAAGCATGCACGCCAACTTTCACGACGTTTCAAGCTATTTTGACCCCCTTTAAGCCGAACCCTGTTGCAACCGCACGACAGAGTTTAGAATTCAAATTTGATCATAAATTTGGATGCCAATTTGATCAACAAGCGTGCATGCAAACTTTTGAGACATTCCAAAATATTTTCACCCCCTTTAAGCCCAACCTTAGCAAAACCGAACAACGAAGTTTCACGTTTGACTAATTTCTCAAAATTAAAATTTAATCATAGATTTAAATGCGCATTTGGAAAATAAGAGTGCATGCCAACTTTCACGATGTTGAGAGCTATTTTCGCCATCTTTAAGCCAAACACTAAGAAAACTGCATGATGCAGTCTCAGCTTTGACCAGATTCTTAGAATTTAAACTTGGTCATATGTTTGGATGCATGTTGCATAGACAAGCATGCACGCCAACTTTCGCGACGTTTCAAGCTATTTTGACCCCCTTTAAGCCCAACCCTGTTGAAACCGCACGAAGGAGTTTCCCTTTCGAGCAGTTTCTTAGAATTTAAATTTGATCATAAATTTGGATGCGAATTTGATCAACAAGTGTGCATGCAAACTTTTGAGACATTCCAAAATATTTTCACCCCCTTTAAGCCCAACCTTAGAAAAACCGAACAATGAAGTTTCACGTTTGACTAATTTCTCAAAATTAAAATTTAATCATAGATTTAAATCCGAATTTGGAAAATAAGAGTGCATGCCAACTTTCACTATGTTGAGCGCTATTTTCGCCATCTTTAAGCCAAACCCTAACAAAACTCCATGATGCAGTCTCAGCTTTGACCAGATTCTTAGAATTTAAACCTGATCGTATGTTTGGATGCATATTGGATAAACATGCATGCACTCCAACTTTCGCCACGTTTCAAGCTATTTTGACCCCCTTTAAGGCCAACCCTGTTGAAACCGCACGACGGAGTTTCCATTTCTAGCAGTTTCTTAGAGGTTAAATTTTATCATAAATTTGGATGCCAATTTGATCAACAAGCGTGCATGCAAACTTTTGAGACATTCCAAAATATTTTCACCCCCTTTAAGCCCAACCTTAGCAAAACCGCACAACGAAGTTTCACGTTTGACTAATTTCTCAAAATTAAAATTTAATCATCGATTTAAATCCGCATTTGGAAAATAAGAGTGCATGCCAACTTTCACGATGTTGAGAGCTATTTTCGCCATCTTTAAGCCAAACCCTAACAAAACTGCATGATGCAGTCTCAGCTTTGACCAGATTCTTAGAATTTAAAGCTGATCATATGTTTGGATGCATATTGCATAGACAAGCATGCACGCCAACTTTCGCGACGTTTCAAGCTATTTTGACCCCCTTTAATCCCAACCCAGTTGAAACCACACGACGGAGTTTCCCTTTCGAGCAGTTTCTTAGAGTTTAAATTTTATCATAAATTTGGATGCCAATTTGATTAACAAGCGTGCATGCAAAATTTTGAGACATTCCAAAATATTTTCACCCCCTTTAAGCCCAACCTTAGTAAAACCACACAACGAAGTTTCACGTTTGACTAATTTCTCAAAATTAAAATTTAAGCATAGATTTAAATCCGCATTTGGAAAATAAGAGTGCATGCCAACTTTCACAATGTTGAGAGCTATTTTCGCCATCTATAAGCCAAACCCTAACAAAACTGCATGATGCAGTCTCAGCTTTGACCAGATTCTTAGAATTTAAACCTGATCATATGTTTGGATGCATATTGGATAGACAAGCATGCACGCCAAATTTTGCGACTTTTCAATCTATTTTGACCCCCTTTAAGCCCAACCCTATTGCAAACATACGACGGAGTTTCCCTTTCGAGCAGTTTCTTAGAGTTTAAATTTGATCATAAATTTGGATGCGAATTTGATCAACAAGCGTGCATGCAAACTTTTGAAACGTTCCAAAATATCTTAACCCCCTTTAAGCCCAACCTTAGCAAAACCGCACAACGAAGTTTCACGTTTGACTAATTTCTCAAAATTAAAATTTAATCATAGATTTAAATCCGCATTTGGAAAATAAGAGTGCATGCTAACTTTCATGATGTTGAGAGCTATTTTCCCCATCTTTAAGCCAAACCCTAACGAAACTGCATGATGCAGTCTCAGCTTTGACCAGATTCTTAGAATTTAAACCTGGTCATATGTTTGGATGAATATTGGATAGACAAGCATGCACGCCAAATTTCGCGATGTTTCAAGCTATTTTGTCCCCCTTTAAGCCCAACCCTGTTGAAACCGCACGACGGAGTTTCCCTTTCTAGCAGTTTCTTAGAATTTAAATTTGATCATAAATTTGGATGCCAATTTGATCAACAAGCGTGCATCCAAACTTTTGAGACATTCCAAAATATTTTCACCCCCTTTAAGCCCAACCTTAGCAAAACCGCACAACGAAGTTTCACGTTTGACTAATTTCTCAAAATTAAAATTTAATCATAGATTTAAATCCGCATTTGGAAAATAAGAGTGCATGCTAACTTTCATGATGTTGAGAGCTATTTTCCCCATCTTTAAGCCAAACCCTAACGAAACTGCATGATGCAGTCTCAGCTTTGACCAGATTCTTAGAATTTAAACCTGGTCATATGTTTGGATGAATATTGGATAGACAAGCATGCACGCCAAATTTCGCGATGTTTCAAGCTATTTTGTCCCCCTTTAAGCCCAACCCTGTTGAAACCGCACGACGGAGTTTCCCTTTCTAGCAGTTTCTTAGAATTTAAATTTGATCATAAATTTGGATGCCAATTTGATCAACAAGCGTGCATCCAAACTTTTGAGACATTCCAAAATATTTTCACCCCCTTTAAGCCCAACCTTAGCAAAACCGCACAACGAAGTTTCACGTTTGACTAATTTCTCAAAATTAAAATTTAATCATAGATTTAAATCCGCATTTGGAAAATAAGAGTGCGTGCCAACTTTCACGATGTTGAGAGCTATTTTCGCCATCTTTAAGCCAAACCCTAACAAAACTTCATGATGCAGTCTCTGCTTTGACCAGATTCTTAGAATTTAAACCTTGTCATATGTTTGGATGCATATTGGATAGACAAGCATGCATGCCAGCTTTCATGACGTTTCAAGCTATTTTGATCCCCTTGAAGCCCAACCCTGTTGAAACCGCACGACGGAGTTTCCCTTTCGAGCAGTTTCTTAGAATTTAAATTTGATCATAAATTTGGATGCCAATTCGATCAACTTGCGCGCATGCAAACTTTTGAGACATTCCAAAATATTTTCTCCCCCTTTAATCCCAACCTTAGCAAAACCGCACAACGAAGTTTCACATTTGACTAATTTCTCAAAATTAAAATTTAATCATAGATTTAAATCCGCATTTGGAAAATAAGAGTGCATGCCAACTTTCACGATGTTGAGAGCTATTTTCGCCATCTTTAACCCAAACCCTAACAAAACTGCATGATGCAGTCTCATCTTTGACCAGATTCTTAGAATTTAAACCTGGTCATATGTTTAGATGCATATTGGATAGACAAGCATGCACGCCAACTTTCGCGACGTTTCCATCTATTTTTACCTGCTTTAAGCCCAGCCCTGTTGAAACCGCACGACGGAGTTTCCCTTTCGAGCAGTTTCTTAGAATTTAAATTTGATCATAAATTTGGATGCCAATTTGGTCAACAAGCGTGCATGCAAACTTTTGAGACATTCCAAAATATTTTCACCCCCTTTAAGCGCAACCTTATCAAAACCGCACAACGAAGTTTCATGTTTGACTAATTTCTCAAAATTAAAATTTAATCTTAGATTTAAATCCGCATTTGGAAAATAAGAGTGCGTGCCAACTTTCACGATGTTGAGAGCTATTTTTGCCATCTTTAAGCCAAACACTAACAAAACTGCATGATGCAGTCTCAGCTTTGACCATATTCTTAGAATTTAAATCTGGTCATATGTTTGGATGCATATTGGATAGACAAGCATGCACGCCAACTTTCGCGACGTTTCAAGCTATTTTGACCCCCTTTAAGCCCAACCCTGTTGAAACCGCACGACGGAGTTTCCCTTTCGGGCAGTTTCTTAGAATTTAAATTTGATCATAAATTTGGATGCCAATTTGATCAAAAAGCGTGCATGCAAAATTTTGAGACATTACAAAATATTTTCACCTCCTTTAAGCCCAACCTTAGCAAAACCGCACAACGAAGTTTCACGTTTGACTAATTTCTCAAAATTAAAATTTAATCATAGATTTAAATCCGCATTTGGAAAATAAGAGTGCATGCCAACTTTCACGATGTTGAGAGCTATTTTCGCCATCTTTAATCCAAACCCTAAGAAAACTGCATGATGCAGTCTCAGCTTTGACCAGATTCTTAGAATTTAAACCTGGTCATATGTTTAGATGCATATTGGATAGACAGGCATGCACTCCAACTTTCACGACGTTTCCATCTATTTTGACCTGCATTAAGCCCAACACTGTTGAAACCACACGACAGAGTTTCCCTTTCGAGCAGTTTCGTAGAATTTAAATTTGATCATAAATTTGGATGCCAATTTGATCAACAAGCGTGCATGCAAACTTTTGAGACATTCCAAAATATTTTCACCCCCTTTAAGCCCAACCTTAGCAAAACCGCACAACGAAGTTTCACGTCTGACTAATTTCTCAAAATTAAAATTTAATCTTAGATTTAAATCCGCATTTGGAAAATAAGAGTGCGTGCCAACTTTGACGATGTTGAGAGCTATTTTCGCCATCTTTAAGCCAAACCCTAACAAAACCGCACGATGCATTCTCAGCTTTGACCATATTCTTAGAATTTAAACCTGGTCATATGTTTGGATGCATATTGGATAGACAAGCATGCACGCCAACTTTCGCGATGTTTCAAGCTATTTTGACCCCCTTTAAGCCCAACCGTGTTGAAACCGCACGACGGGGTTTCCCTTTCAGGCAGTTTCTTAGAATTTAAATTTGATCATAAATTTGGATGCCAATTTGATCAACAAGCGTGCATGCAAAATTTTGAGAGATTCCAAAATATTTTCACCCCCTTTAAGCCCAACCTTTGCAAAACCGCACAAAGAGGTTTCACGTTTGACTAATTTCTCAAAATTAAAATTTAGTCATAGATTTAAATCCGCATTTGGAAAATAAGAGTGCACGCCAACTTTCACAATGTTGAGAGCTATTTTCGCCATGATTAAGCCAAACCCTAACAAAACTGCATGATGCAGTCTCAGCTTTGACCAGATTCTTAGAAGTTAAACCTGATCATATTTTTGGATGCATATTGGATAGACAAGCATGCATGCCAATTTTCGCGACGTTTCAAGCTATTTTGACCCCCTTTAAGCCCAACCCTGTTGAAAGCGCACGATGGAGTTTCCCTTTCGAGCAGTTTATTAGAATTTAAATTTGATCATAAATTCGGATGCGAATTTGATCAACAAGCGTGCATGCAAAATTTTGAGACATTCCAAAAAAATTTCACCCCCTTTAAGCCCAACATTAGCAAAACCGCACAACGAAGTTTCACATTTGACTAATTTCTCAAAATTAAAATTTAATCATAGATTTAAATCCGCATTTGGAAAATAAGAGTGCATGCTAACTTTGACGATGTTGAGAGCTATTTTCGCCATCTTTAAGCCAAACCCTAACAAAACTGCATGATGCAGTCTCAGAATTGACCAGATCTTTAGAATTTAAACCTGGTCATATGTTTGGATGCATATTGGATAGACAAGCATGGACGGAAACTTTCACGACGTTTCAAGCTATTTTGACCCCCTTTAACTCCAATCCTGTTGAAACCGCACAACGGAGTTTCCCTTTCGAGCAGTTTCTCAGAATTTAAATTTGATCATAAATTTGTATGCCAATTTGATCAACAAGCGTGCATGCAAACTTTTGAGACATTCCAAAATATTTCCACACCCTTTAAGCCCAACCTTAGCAAAACCACACAACAAAGTTTCACGTTTGACTACTTTCTCAAAATTAAAATTTAAACATAGATTTAAATCCGCATTCGGAAAATAAGAGTGCATGCCAACTTTCACGATGTTGAGAGCTATTTTCGCCATCTTTAAGCCAAACCCTAACAAAACTGCATGATGCAATATCAGCTTTGACCAGATTCTTAGAATTTAAACCTGATCATATGTTTGGATGCATATTGGATAGACAAGCATGCACACCAAATTTTGAGACGTTTCAAGCTATTTTGACCCCCTTTAAGCCCAACCCTGTTGAAACCGCACGACAGAGTTTCCCTTTCAAGCAGTTTCTTAGAATTTAAATTTGATCATAAATTTGGATGCGAATTTGATCAACAAGCGTGCATGCAAACTTTTGACACATTCCAAAATATTTTCAGCCCCTTTAAGCCCAACCTTAGCAAAACCGTACAAGGATGTTTCACGTTTGACTAATTTCTCAAAATTAAAATTTAATCATAGATTTAAATCCGCATTTGGAAAATAAGAGTGCATGCCAACTTTCACAATGTTGAGAGCTATTTTCGCCATCCTTAAGCCAAACTCTAACAAAACTGCATGATGAAGTCTTAGCTTTGACCAGATTCTTAGAATTTAAACCTGATCATATGTTTGGATGCATATTGGATAGACAAGCATGCACTCCAACTTTCGCGACGTTTCAAGCTGTTTTGACCTCCTTTAAGCCCAACCCTGTTGAAACCGCACGACGGAGTTTCCCTTTCGAGCAGTTTCTTACAATTTAAATTTGATCATAAATTTGGATGCCAATTTGATCAACAAGCGTGCATGCAAACTTTTGAGACATTCCAAAATATTTTCACCCCCTTTAAGCCCAACCTTAGCAAACTCGCACAACGAAGTTTCACGTTTGACTAATTTCTCAAAATTAAAATTTAATCATAGATTTAAATCCGCATTTGGGAAATAAGAGTGCGTTCCAACTTTCACGATGTTGAGAGCTATTTTCGCCATCTTTAAGCCAAACCCTAACAAAAATGCATGATGCAGTCTCAGCTTTGACCAGATTCTTAGAATTTAAACCTGGTCATATGTTTGGGTGCATATTGGATAGACAAGCATGCACACCAACTTTCACGACGTTTCAAGCTATTTTGACCCCCTTTAAGCCCAACCCTGTTGAAACCGCACGATGGAGTTTCCCTTGCGAGCAGTTTCTTAGAATTTAAATTTGATCATAAATTTGGATGCCAATTTGATCAACAAGCGTGCATCCAAACTTTTGAGACATTCCAAAATATTTTCACCCCTTTTAAGCCCAACCTTAGCAAAACCACACAACGAAGTTTCACGTTTGACTAATTTCTCAAAATTAAAATTTAATCATAGATTTAAATCCGCATTTGGAAAATAAGAGTGCATGCCAACTTTCACGATGTTGAGAGCTATTTTCGCCATCTTTAAGCCAAACCCTAACAAAACTGCATGATGCAGTCTCAGCTTTGACCAGATTCTTAGAATATAAACCTGGTCATATGTCTGGATGCATATTGGATAGACAAGCATGCAAACCAACTTTCGCGACGTTCCAAGCTATTTTGACCCCCTTTAAGCCCAACCCTGTTGAAACCGCACGATGGAGTTTACCTTTCGAGCAGTTTCTTAGAATTTAAATTTGATCATAATTTTGGATGCCAATTTGATCAACAAGCTTGCATGCAAACTTTTGAGACATTCCAAAATATTTTCACCCCTTTTAAGCCCAACCTTAGCAAAACCACACAACGAAGTTTCACGTTTGACTAATTTCTCAAAATTAAAATTTAATCATAGATAAATCCGCATTTGGAAAATAAGAGTGCATGCCAACTTTCACGATGTTGAGAGCTATTTTCGCCATCTTTAAGGCAAACCCTAACAAAACTGCAAGATGCAGTCTCGGCTTTGACCAGGTTCTTAGAATTTAAACCTGATCATATGTTTGGATGCATATTGGATAGACAAGCAGGCACGCCAACTTTCGTGACGTTTCAAGCTATTTTGACCCCCTTTAAGCCCAACCCTGTTGAAACCGCACGACGGAGTTTCTCGTTCGAGCAGTTTCTTAGAATTTAAATTTGATCATAAATTTGGATGCCAATTTGATCAACAAGCGTGCATGCAAACTTTTGAGACATTCCAAAATATTTTCACCCCCTTTAAGCCCAACCTTAGCAAAACCGCACAACGAAGTTTCACGTGAGACTAATTTCTCAAAATTAAAATTTAATCTTAGATTTAAATCCGCATTTGGAAAATAAGAGTGCGTGCCAACTTTGACGATGTTGAGAGCTATTTTCGCCATCTTTAAGCCAAACCCTAACAAAACTGCATGATGCAGTCTCAGCTTTGACCATATTCTTAGAATTTAAACCTGGTCATATGTTTGGATGCATATTGGATAGACAAGCATGCACGCCAACTTTCGCGATGTTCCAAGCTATTTTGACCCCCTTTAAGCCCAACCGTGTTGAAACCGCACGACGGAGTTTCCCTTTCGGGCAGTTTCTTAGAATTTAAATTTGATCATAAATTTGGATCCCAATTTGATCAACAAGCGTGCATGCAAACTTTTGAGACATTCCAAAATATTTTCACCCCCTTTAAACCCAGCCTTAGCAAAACCGCACAACGAAGTTTCACGTTTGACTAACTTCTCAAAATTAAAATTTCATCTTAGATTTAAATCCGCATTTGGAAAATAAGAGTGCGTGCCAACTTTCACGATGTTGAGAGCTATTTTCGCCATCTTTAAGCAAAACCCTAACAAAACTGCATGATGCAGTCTCAGCTTTGACCATATTCTTAGAATTTAAACCTGGTCATATGTTTGGATGCATATTGGATAGACAAGCATGCACGCCAACTTTCGCGATGTTTCAAGCTATTTTAACCCCCTTTAAGCCCAACCCTGTTGAAACCGCACGACGGAGTTTCTCTTTAGGGCAGTTTCTTAGAATTTAAACCTGGTCATATGTTTGGATGCATATTGGATAGACAAGCATGCACGCCAACTTTCGCGATGTTTCAAGCTATTTTAACCCCCTTTAAGCCCAACCCTGTTGAAACCGCACGACGGAGTTTCTCTTTAGGGCAGTTTCTTAGAATTTAAATTTGATCATAAATTTGGATGCCAATTTGATCAACAAGCGTGCATGCAAAATTTTGAGACATTCCAAAATATTTTCACCCCCTTTAAACCCAACCTTAGCAAAACCGCACAAGGAAGTTTCACGTTTGACTAATTTCTCAAAATTAAAATTTAATCATAGATTTAAATCCGCATTTGGAAAATAAGAGTGCACGCCAACTTTCACGATGTTGAGAGCTATTTTCGCCATGATTAAGCCAAACCCTAACAAAACTGCATGATGCAGTCTCAGCATTGTCCAGATTCTTAGAAGTTAAACCTGATCATATTTTTGGAGTTTCCCTTTCGAGCAGTTTCTTAGAATTTAAATTTGATCATAAATTCGGATGCCAATATGATCAACAAGCGTGCATGAAAAATTTTGAGACATTCCAAAATATTTTCACCCCCTTTAAGCCCAACCTTAGCAAAACCGCACGACGAAGTTTCACGTTTGACTAATTTCTCAAAATTAAAATTTAATCATAGATTTAAATCCGCATTTGGAAAATAAGAGTGCATGCTAACTTTCACGATGTTGAGAGCTATTTTTGCCATCTTTAAGCCAAACCCTAACAAAACTGCATGATGCAGTCTCAGAATTGACCAGATTCTTAGAATTTACACCTGGTCATATGTTTCGATGCATATTGGATAGACAAGCATGGACGGCAACTTTCACGACGTTTCAAGCTATTTTGACCCCCTTGAAGCCCAATCCTGTTGAAACCGCACAACGGAGTTTCCCTTTCGAGCAGTTTCTCAGAATTTAAATTTGATCATAAATTTGTATGCCAATTTGATAAACAAGCGTGCATGCAAACTTTTGAGACATTCCAAAATATTTCCACCCCCTTTAAGCCCAACCTTAGCAAAACCGCACAACAAAGTTTCACGTTTGACTAATTTGTCAAAATTAGAATTTTACCATAGATTTAAATCCGCATTTGGAAAATAAGAGTGCATGCCAACTTTCACGATGTTGAGAGCTATTTTCGCCATCCTTAAGCCAAAATCTAACAAAACTGCATGATGAAGTCTTAGCTTTGACCAGATTCTTAGAATTTAAACTGATCATATGTTTGGATGCATATTGGATAGACAAGCATGCACGCCAACTTTCGCGACGTTTCAAGCTATTTTGACCTCCTTTAAGCCCAACCCTGTTGAAACCGCACGACGGAGTTTCCCTTTCGAGCAGTTTCTTACAATTTAAATTTGATCATAAATTTGGATGCCAATTTGATCAACAAGCGTGCATGCAAACTTTTGAGACATTCCAAAATATTTTCACCCCCTTTAAGCCCAACCTTAGCAAAACCGCACAACGAAGTTTCACGTTTGACTAATTTCTCAAAATTAAAATTTAATCATAGATTTAAATCCGCATTTGGGAAATAAGAGTGCATTCCAACTTTCACGATGTTGAGAGCTATTTTCGCCATATTTAAGACAAACCCTAACAAAACTGAATGATGCAGACTCAGCTTTGACCAGATTCTTAGAATTTAAACCTGGTCATATGTTTGCGTGCATATTGGATAGAAAAGCATGCACACCAACTTTCACGACGTTTCAAGCTATTTTGACCCCCTTTAAGCCCAACCCTGTTGAAACCACACGACGGAGTTTCCCTTTCGAGCAGTTTCTTAGAATTTAAATTTGATCATAAATTTGGATGCCAATTTGATCAACAAGCGTGCATGCAAACTTTTGATACATTCCAAAATATTTTCACCCCTTTTAAGCCCAACCTTTGCAAAACCACAAAACAAAGTTTCACGTTTGACTAATTTCTCAAAATTAAAATTTAATCATAGATTTAAATCCGCATTTGGAAAATAAGAGTGCATGCCAACTTTCACGATGTTGAGAGCTATTTTCGCCATCTTTAAGCCAAACCCTAACAAAACTGCATGATGCAGTCTCAGCGTTGACCAGATTCTTAGAATTTAAACCTGGTCTTATGTCTGGATGCATGTTGGATAGACAAGCATGCACACCAACTTTCGCGAAGTTTCAAGCTATTTTGACCCCCTTTAAGCCCAACCCTATTGAAACCGCACGACGGAGTTTCTCTTTCGAGCCGTTTCTTAGAATTTAAATTTGATCATAAATTTGGATGCCAATTTGATCAACAAGCGTGCATGCAAACTTTTGAGACATTCCAAAATATTTTCACCCCCTTTAAGCCCAACCTTAGCAAAACCACACAACGAAGTTTCACGTTTGACAAATTTCTCAAAATTTAAATTTAATCATCGATTTAAATCCGCATTTGGAAAATAAGAGTGCATGCCAACTTTCACGATGTTGAGAGCTATTTTTGCCATCTTTAAGCCAAACCCTAACAAAACTGCATGATGCAGTCTCAGCTTTGACCAGATTCTTAGAATTTAAACCTGATCATATGTTTGGATGCATATTAGATAGACAAGCATGCACGCCAACTTTCGCGACGTTTCAAGCTATTTTGTCCCCTTTTAAGCCGAACCCTTTTGCAACCGCACGACGGAGTTGCCCTTTCGAGGAGTTCATAGAATTTAAATTTGATCATAAATTTGGATGCCAATTTGATCAACAAGCGTGCATGCAAACTTTTGAGACATTCCAAAATATTTTCACCCCCTTTAATCCGAACCTTAGCAAAACCACACAATGAATTTTCACGTTTGACTAATATCTCAAAATTAAAATTCAATCATAGATTTAAATCCGCATTTGGAAAATAAGAGTGCATGCCAACTTTCATGATGTTGAGAGCTATTTTCGCCATCTTTAAGCCAAACGCTAAGAAAACTGCATGATGCAGTCTCAGCTTTGACTAGATTCTTAGAATTTAAACCTAATCATAAGTTTGGATGCATATTGCATAGACAAGCATGCATGCCAACTTTCACGACGTTTCAAGCTATTTCGACCCACTTTAAGCCCAACCCTGTTGAAACCGCACGACGGAATTTCCCTTTCGAGCAATTTCTCAGAATTTAAATTTGATCATAAATTTGGATGCCAATTTGATCAACAAGAGTGCATGCAAACTTTTGAGACATTCCAAAATATTTTCACCCCCTTTAAGACCAACATTAGCAAAACCGCACAACGAAGTTTCACGTTTCACTAATTTCTCAAAATGAAAATTTAATCATAGATTTAAATCTGCATTTGGAAAATAAGAGTGCATGCCAACTTTCACGATGTTGAGAGCTATTTTCGCCATATTTAAGCCAAACCCTAACAAAACTGCATAATGCAATCTCAGCTTTGACCAGATTCTTAGAATTTAAACATGATCATATGTTTGGATCCATATTGGATAGACAAGTATGCACACCAACTTTCACGACGTTTCAAGCTATTTTGACCACCTTTAAGCCCAACCCTCTTGAAACCGCACGACGGAGTTTCCCTTTCGAGCAGTTTCTCAGAATTTAAATTTGATCATAAATTTGGATGCAAATTTGATCAACAAGCATGCATGCAAACTTTTGAGACATTCCAAAATATTTTCACCCCCTTTAAGCCCAACCCTAACAAAACCGCACAACGAAGTTTCACGTTTGACTAATTTCTCAAAATTAAAATTTAATCATAGATTTAAATCCGCATTTGGAAAATAAGAGTGCATGCCAACTTTCACGATGTTGAGAGCTATTTTCGCCATCTTTAAGCCAAACCCTAACAAAACTGCATGATGCAGTCTCAGCTTTGACCAGATTCTTAGAATTTAAACCTGGTCATATGTTTGGATGCATATTGGATAGACAAGCATGCACGCCAACTTTCACGACGTTTAAAGCTTTTTTGACCCCCTTTAAGCCCAACCCTGTTGAAACCACACGACGGAGTTTCCCTTTTGAGCAGTTTCTTAGAATTTAATTTTCATCATAAATTTGGATGCCAATTTGATCAACAAGCGTGCATGCAAACTTTTGAGACATTCCAAAATATTTTCACCCCCTTTAAGCCCAACCTTAGCAAAACCGCACAACGAAGTTTCACGTTTGACTAATTTCTCAAAATTAAAATTTAATCATAGATTTAAATCCGCATTTGGAAAATAAGAGTGCACGCCAACTTTCACGATGTTGAGAGCTATTTTCGCCATGATTAAGCCAAACCCTAACAAAACTGCATGATGCAGTCTCAGCTTTGACCAGATTCTTAGAAGTTAAACCTGATCATATTTTTCGATGTATATTGGATAGACAAGCATGCATGCAATTTTTCGCGACGTTTCAAACTATTTTGACCCCCTTTAAGCCCAACCCTGTTGAAAGCGCACGATAGAGTTTCCCTTTCGAGCAGTTTATTAGAATTTAAATTTGATCATAAATTCGGATGCCAATTTGATCAACGAGCGTGCATGCAAACTTTTGAGACATTCCAAAATATTTTCACCCCCTTTAAGCCCAACCTTAGCAAAACCGCACAACGAAGTTTCACATTTGACTAATTTCTCAAAATTAAAATTTAATCATAGATTTAAATCCGCATTTGGAAAATAAGAGTGCATGCTAACTTTGACGATGTTGAGAGCTATTTTCGCCATCTTTAAGCCAAACCCTAACAAAAATGCATGATGCAGTCTCAGAATTGACCAGATTTTTAGAATTTAAACCTGGTCATATGTTTGGATGCATATTGGATAGACAAGCATGGACGACAACTTTCGCGACGTTTCAAGCTATTTTGACCCCCTTTAAGCCCAATCCTGTTGAAACCGCACAACGGAGTTTCCCTTTCGAGTAGTTTCTCAGAATTTAAATTTGATCATAAATTTGTATGCCAATTTGATCAACAAGCGTGCATGCAAACTTTTGAGACATTCCAAAATATTTCCACCCCCTTTAAGCCCAATCCTCTTGAAACCGCACGACGGAGTTTCCCTTTCAAGCAGTTTCTTAGAATTTAAATTTGATCATAAATTTGGATGCCAATTTGATCAACAAGCGTGCATGCAAACTTTTGAGACGTTCCAAAATATTTTCACCCCCTTTAAGCCCAACCCTGTTGAAACCGCACGACAGAGTTTCCCTTTCAAGCAGTTTCTTAGAATTTAAATTTGATCATAAATTTGGATGCCAATTTGATCAACAAGCGTGCATGCAAAATTTTGACACATTACAAAATATTTTCACCCCCTTTAAGCCCAACCTTAGCAAAACCGCACAAGGATGTTTCACGTTTGACTAATTTCTCAAAATTAAAATTTAATCATAGATTCAAAATCCGCATTTGGAAAATAAGAGTGCATGCCAACTTTCACAATGTTGAGAGCTATTTTCGCCATCCTTAAGCAAAACTCTAACAAAACTGCATGATGAAGTCTTAGCTTTGACCAGATTCTTAGAATTTAAACCTGATCATATGTTTGGATGCATATTGGATAGACAAGCATGCACGCCAACTTTCGTGACGTTTCAAGCTGTTTTGACCTCCTTTAAGCCCAACCCTGTTGAAATCGCACGACGAAGTTTCCCTTTCAAGCAGTTTCTTACAATTTAAATTTGATCATAAATTTGGATGCAAATTTGATCAACAAGCATGCATGCAAACTTTTGAGGCATTCCAAAATATTTTCACCCCCTTTAAGCCCAACCTTAGCAAAATCGCACAACGAAGTTTCATGTTTGACGAATTTCTCAAAATTAAAATTTAATCATAGATTTAAATCCGCATTTGGGAAATAAGAGTGCATTCCAACATTCATGATGTTGAGAGCTATTTTCGCCATCTTTAAGCCAAACCCTAACAAAAATGCATGATGCAGTCTCAGCTTTGACCAGATTCTTAGAATTTAAACCTGGTCATATGTCTGGATGCATATTGGATAGACAAGCATGCAAACCAACTTTCCCGACGTTCCAAGCTATTTTGACCCCCTTTAAGCCCAACCTTGTTGAAACCGCACGACGGAGTTTACCTTTCGAGCAGTTTCTTAGAATTTAAATTTGATCATAAATTTGGATGCCAATTTGATCAACACGCATGCATGCAAACTTTTGAGACATTCCAAAATATTTTCATCCCCTTTAAGCCCAACCTTAGAAAAATCGCACAACGAAGTTTCACGTTTGACTAATTTCTCAAAATTAAAATTTAATCATAGATAAATCCGCATTTGGAAAATAAGAGTGCATGTCAACTTTCACGATGTTGAGAGCTATTTTCGCCATCCTTAAGGCAAACCCTAACAAAACTGCAAGATGCAGTCTCGGCTTTGACCAGGTTCTTAGAATTTAAACCTGATCATATTTTTGGATGCATATTGGATAGACAAGCATGCACGCCAACTTTCATGACGTTTCAAGCTATTTTGACCCCCTTTAAGCCCAACCCTGTTGAAACCGCACGACGGAGTTTCTCTTTCGAGCAGTTTCTTAGAATTTAAATTTGATCATAAATTTGGATGCCAATTTGATCAACAAGCGTGCATGCAAACTTTTGAGACATTCCAAAATATTTTCACCCCCTTTAAGCCCAACCTTAGAAAAACCAAACAACGAAGTTTCACGTTTGACTAATTTCTCAAAATTAAAATTTAATCATCGATTTAAATCCGCATTTGGAAAATAAGAGTGCATGCCAACTTTAACGATGTTGAGAGCTATTTTCGCCATCTTTAAGCCAAACCCTAACAAAACTGCATGATGCAGTCTCAGCTTTGACCAGATTCTTAGAATTTAAACCTGGTCATATGTTTGGATGCATATTGGATAGACAAGCGTGCACGCCAACTTTCGCGACGTTTCAAGCTTTTTTGACCCCCTTTAAGCCCAACCCTGTTGAAACCGCATGACGGAGTTTCCCTTCCGAGCAGTTTCTCAGAATTTAAATTTGATCATAAATTTGGATGCCAATCTGATCAACAAGCGTGCATGCAAACTTTTGAGACATTCCAAAATATTTTCACCCCTTTTAAGCCCAACCTTAGCAAAACCGCACAACGAAGTTTCACGTTTGACTAATTTCTCGAAATTAAAATTTAATCATAGATTCAAATCGACATTTGGAAAATAAGAGTGCGTGCCAACTTGCACGATGTTGAGAGCTATTTTTGCCATCTTTAAGCCAAACCCTAACAAAACTGCATGATGCAGTCTCATCTTTGAGCAGCTTCTTAGAATTTAAACCTGGTCATATGTCTGGATGCATATTGGATAGACAAGCATGCACGCCAACTTTCGCGACGTTTCCATCTATTTTGACCTGCATTAAGCCCAACACTGTTGAAACCGCACGACGGAGCTTCCCTATCGAGCAGTTTCTTAGAATTTAAATTTGATCATAAATTTGGATGTCAATTTGATCAACAAGCGTGCATGCAAACTTTTGAGACATTCCAAAATATTTTCACCCCCTTTAAGACCAACCTTAGCAAAACCGCACAACGAAGTTTCACGTCTGACTAATTTCTCAAAATTAAAATTTAATCTTAGATTTAAATCCGCATTTGGAAAATAAGAGTGCGTGCCAACTTTGACGATGTTGAGAGCTATTTTCGCCATCTTTAAGCCAAACCCTAACAAAACTGCATGATGCAGTCTCAGCTTTGACCATATTCTTAGAATTTAAACCTGGTCATATGTTTGGATGCATATTGGATAGACAAGCATGCACGCCAACTTTCAAGACGCTTCAAGCTATTTCGACCCCCTTTAAGCCCAACCCTGTTGAAACCGCACGACGGAGTTTCCCTTTCGAGCAGTTTCTCAGAATTTAAATTTGATCATAAATTTGGATGCCAATTTGATCAACAAGAGTGCATGCAAACTTTTGAGACATTCCAAAATATTTTCACCCCCTTTAAGACCAACCTTAGCAAAACCGCACAACGAAGTTTCACGTTTCACTAATTTCTCAAAATGAAAATTTAATCATAGATTTAAATCTGCATTTGGAAAATAAGAGTGCATGCCAACTTTCACGATGTTGAGAGCTATTTTCGCCATCTTTAAGCCAAACCCTAACAAAACTACATAATGCAATCTCAGCTTTGACCAGATTCTTAGAATTTAAACATGATCATATGTTTGGATCCATATTGGATAGACAAGCATGCACACCAACTTTCACGACGTTTCAAGCTATTTTGACCACCTTTAAGCCCAGCCCTCTTGAAACCGCACGACGGAGTTTCCCTTTCGAGCAGTTTCTCAGAATTTAAATTTGATCATAAATTTGATCATAACTTTCACAATGTTGAGAGCTATTTTCGCCATCCTTAAGCCAAACCCTAACAAAACTGCATGATGCAGTCTCAGAATTGACCAGATTTTTAGAATTTAAACCTGGTCATATGTTTGGATGCATATTGGATAGACAAGCATGGACGGCAACTTTCGCGACGTTTCAAGCTATTTTGACCCCCTTTAAGCCCAATCCTGTTGAAACCGCACAACGGAGTTTCCCTTTCGAGCAGTTTGTCAGAATTTAAATTTGATCATAAATTTGTATGCCAATTTGATCAACAAGCGTGCATGCAAACTTTTGAGACATTCCAAAATATTTCCACCCCCTTTAAGCCCAACCTTAGCAAAACCGCACAACAAAGTTTCACGTTTGACTAATTTCTCAAAATTAAAATTTAAACATAGATTTAAATCCGCATTTGGAAAATAAGAGTGCATGCCAACTTTCACGATGTTGAGAGCTATTTTCGCCATCTTTAAGCCAGACCCTAACAAAACTGCATGATGCAGTCTCAGCTTTGACCAGATTCCTGGAATTTAAACCTGATCATATGTTTGGATGCATATTGGATAGACAAGCATGCACGCCAACTTTTGAGACGTTTCAAGCTATTTTGACCCCCTTTAAGCGCAACCCTGTTGAAACCGCACGACAGAGTTTCCCTTTCGAGCAGATTCTTAGAATTTAAATTTGATCATAAATTTGGATGCCAATTTGATCAACAAGCGTGCATTCAAACTTTTGACACATTCCAAAATATTTTCACCCCCTTTAAGCCCAACCTTACCAAAACCGCACAAGGATGTTTCACCTTTGACTAATTTCTCAAAATTAAAATTTAATCATAGATTTAAATCCGCATTTGGAAAATAAGAGTGCATGCCAACTTTCACGATGTTGAGAGCTATTCTCGCCATCCTTAAGCCAAACTCTAACAAAACTGCATGATGAATTCTTAGCTTTGACCATATTCTTAGAATTTAAACCTGATCATATGTTTGATTGCATATTGGATAGACAAGCATGCACGCCAACTTTCGCGACGTTTCAAGCTATTTTGACCTCCTTTAAGCCCAACCCTGTTGAAACCGCACGACGGAGTTTCCCTTTCGAGTAGTTTCTTACAATTTAAATTTGATCATAAATTTGGATGCCAATTTGATCAACAAGCGTGCATGCAAACTTTTAGGACATTCCAAAATATTTTCACCCCCTTTAAGCCCAACCTTACCAAAACCGCACAAGGATGTTTCACCTTTGACTAATTTCTCAAAATTAAAATTTAATCATAGATTTAAATCCGCATTTGGAAAATAAGAGTGCATGCCAACTTTCACGATGTTGAGAGCTATTCTCGCCATCCTTAAGCCAAACTCTAACAAAACTGCATGATGAATTCTTAGCTTTGACCATATTCTTAGAATTTAAACCTGATCATATGTTTGATTGCATATTGGATAGACAAGCATGCACGCCAACTTTCGCGACGTTTCAAGCTATTTTGACCTCCTTTAAGCCCAACCCTGTTGAAACCGCACGACGGAGTTTCCCTTTCGAGTAGTTTCTTACAATTTAAATTTGATCATAAATTTGGATGCCAATTTGATCAACAAGCGTGCATGCAAACTTTTAGGACATTCCAAAATATTTTCACCCCCTTTAAGCCCAACCTTACCAAAACCGCACAAGGATGTTTCACCTTTGACTAATTTCTCAAAATTAAAATTTAATCATAGATTTAAATCCGCATTTGGGAAATAAGAGTGCATTCCAACTTTCACGATGTTGAGAGCTATTCTCGCCATCTTTAAGCCAAACCCTAACAAAACTGAATGATGCAGTCTCAGCTTTGACCAGATTCTTAGAATTTAAACCTGATC
>LPNX010116380.1:0-44277 GCA_001517045.1 Pseudotsuga menziesii
GTTATTTACTTTTTACTGCTTTAGCTTAGTCTTTATTTTTCAGTCTATTTTTGTTTACATCATTGAACTGCTACTAAGGATTCCAGATTCCTTAGTAGGTTCTCATCAGCACAAGCTAGGGCGAAAACCCTAGCTACATGGATGAAGAAATGAATTCTCTTCAGAAAAACACAACTTGGGAGCTAGTTTCTCTTCCTCTGGGGAGGAAATTGGTTCAATGCAAGTGGGTGTTTCGAACTAAGGTTGCTGCTGATGGAAGCACCTACAAATATAAGGCAAGGCTGGTAGAAAAATGTTTCTCCCAGGTCCAAGGTGTGGACTACCATGAGACTTTTGCACTGGTTGCAAAAATGGACTCCATCTGCCTAGTTTTGGCAGTTTTAGCATCTAAGCACTGCGAAGTGCATCATATGGATGTTAAGTCTGCCTTTATACATGGAGATATTCATGAGGAGATATAAATGAAGCAGTATGAGGGCTACATTTCTGATCCATCTTTGGTTTGCAAGCTAAAGAAGTCACTATACGGGTTAAAACAGGACCCAAGAGAGTGGTATTCCAAGATGGATGCCTTCCTTCTCTCGCAAAATTTCCAAAGGTGTAAATCAGATCCAAATGTGTATATACAGCAGTCTAATGGTCATTTTATTATTATTTTTTTATATGTTGATGACTTACTGATTATAGTTAGAATAATTACTTCTATTTCAGTCATCAAAACTGCTCTCCACAATGCATTTGAAATGAGCGATTTGGGGCTCTTAAAGCAATTTCGTGGGCTTGAAATTGAGCAAAATTATGATGGGATAATGGTCACTCAATCCAAATAAATATCAGACCTACTAGTAAAGTTTAACAGGGATGAATATAAGGCTGCTCCATTCCCTTTCCTTTCAGGGATCATCCTTGAAGAAGGAAAAAGCAGACCTCCCATGGACTACACTATTTATCGACAGCTGATAGGTAGATTTCTCTACTTGACTCATTCTCGGCCTAATATATGTTATTCCATGAGTGCTATGTCAAGATACATGTAGCAGCCTCATGCTATTCATTGGAAGGTATCCAAGAGGATCCTCCAGTATATTTAGGGAACCATGACCTACGACATTCACTATGCTGCAGACTCCGAGCTAGAGCTGGTTGGTTACACGGATTCCGATTGGGTGGCTGATTCTATTGATCAGAAGTCTACTTCCAAATATGTCTTCATGTTTGGCGGTGGAAACATTTTCTGGTCTAGCAAAAAACATGATGCCATAGCATTGTCTTCAGCAAAGGCCAAGTATCGAGGAGCGGTGAATGCTTGCATCCAAGATGTTTGGTTGCAAGGAATTATTTTAGAGTTTGATATTGGTATTAATTTGTCCACTTTCCTCTTTTATGACAACAAAAGAGCTATTAATATATCCACAGATCTAGTTACCAGGAAGAGGACCAAGCATGTATATATACACATGCACTACATCAGAAAGTTAGTTCATGACATGACCATCATTCTGCAATACTTCCCGGCTGATGAGTAGATCGCAGACATCTTCACCAAGATATTTTCATAAAATAAGTTCACTTACCTCCGTTCACTGCTGGGGGTGAGTTCATCAGGGTGATCAGCCTTCTTTCAGTGTTCAACTTGAGGGGGGGGGGGGTTTCCCACTGGGTTTTCCCTCTTTTCCTCACTTAGATTTATTTTTGAGCATTGTTTTTAGTTAGATTATTGTACATGGTGTCCTATGGCCTTTGTTTCTAGGGCCCTAGCATTTCATCCACTTCATGTTTCTACTCCTCTGAGTATAGCTTAAGGGGGGGTGTTGGAGTCATTTACCCACCATGCACAATTAATTTGGTTAATTTGACCTTGTTAAACCACTATCCTAAGTTTTATTGACTTAATTGGCATCAAAGGAGCATTGTATGACATCATCATGAGCACACCCACACCTACCTTTAGTCAAGGAGGCCAACTAATCCTTCTCCTTCATTCGGGGAGGCTAAAAGGAGCACTCCGGGGGTGATCTGAATGTCATAAATGAACCTAATTGCTAACCGATGGTTACAATCAGTTAAGTTGAGTGGTGAAGGCACCTCCTTTCATTATATTGATCATTTTATTAATATTTAATGAACTGGAGTCAACGAGGGCGCCTCCAACCACCTCTGATGGCCAGTTTGACTTCAGTTAACCTCATCGGGGTTCATTGGAGTTATTGATGCACTACCACTTGTTGGTTGGCATGCAGTGACATGTGTCTGAGCTACTTTCAATTAGACTCAGTAATTCATTGCACTCTGACTTTAGTTAGGACTCAGTTGAGTCAATCGACACTTGATCAGTTGGTTAACTAGTGTGTTTACTATGGCTTATAGTTAGTTAAGATACACCCACTCATTCAATTCGAATGACCTTGTTACAGAGAGAAATTCCTATGGCTGGGGGTACCACAACAGACAGCTTTGACTCCAGAAATCAATCTTTCCCAATATGCAATAGAAATAAAATGTCTAACACTAAAGGATCAGACCTCGTACCTTATTCCGGAAGGTTGAAGTAGATACCCGTTGAGCTTTCCAATCTTCAGCTTGAATTGATATAATACTTCCTCAACAACAAGTAAACAATACAAGCATACTATATATCATGGTGTTAGATCTATTCTAGCATATATAATCAATAATGTAAAGGCATTTGACATATTCCAATGGATACAATATTCAATCAAATACACATCATTGGACAAGGAAAGATAGTTCTTATTAATATAAATCAGAGATTACAAGATAGATACAACCTCTGATGACACGTCTGCGAACTGGAGAAACTGAATCCCCCACTTGGGCCTCCACCACCTCAAGCCTCCATCTCACAATAGCAAGCTCCCTAGCAAAGGGAAAGCTTGGGAAGAACACAACAGTGCTCCAAAGGGACAAAGGGATGCAGACTCAAGCATAAATTCCAGCAACAATGGACTATAGTTTCGTTGCTTTCAATCTCTCTATATGCCTTCAATGTACCAAGGGGTTCCTTATATAGCTTCACAAGGGATAATGAAGAGTCGAATCCGAGCGATCTCAAGGCATATGGAAGGCCAGGAGTCAAATGAGTCGGATCCATGTCAAGGAAAACTCCAAAAGGATTTGGACTATGCACACATCCCGATGTACGCGGATATAGGAGTCAAACCCGGGTATGTACGCAGTTATCGGGAAAAAAAGCATGTATATGATATTTTATATAGTTTTAGGGATGATCAAGGAAACATCAAAGGATAAAATATGGTCCATGGGGTCTAAAGAGTCTACAGCAGGACAGGGGAAGGCCATACAAAGTGTGATTCACCTAGAGTGGTGAAATTCGCTATAACAGATGCCCCCTAATGTGTGAGGTCAGAGGGGTCATACGATGGCCGAAATACATTATAATTCCATCCCAGAAGTGGAGTGATGAAGGATCCCAAATGGAAGACCAGCCACCCAATCAACATAGTACAATGATACAACTCTGCATATAATTGCAAGTACATATATCAGTCCCGGATACATAAGAGTACAATGGCCATGAATAGGCATAATACATGATATCACATATGTGGTCATCACCACGTACAATATACATAGATCAGAATCTCCATGATGAAGATATACAAAGGACCATGATCTCCAAAATGGCTGAATATATACAATAGATCAAGATCTCCATAGTGGCTAGAAATGTCTGACATACACTGGAATCAAGTCACGAGAGCTGAAATCTCATGAACACTAGCACGATCAAGGAGGTAGCATATAAGAGATGCCACTAGTCTGGAAGGTCTTCTACACAAATCGCTACGAGTACATGTCCTACTATGCAAATAGAGGTGTCGAGGTCGAACATAGTAGTCCATCATCTGATTACTGGTCATTGATGTATACCGTTAACAGACGCAAGATTACCCACCGATAATGATAATGGGAATCAAGGTACTAGAGTGCAAAATAACAAGTGTGAATATATGTGTTGAGGTCGAACACTTGAGAGAATCCATCAATCACGGGACATTGATGTATTCCCAAGAAACTGTCGATGGCGAGAGAACCTGCCACTAATGACTGCAAGTCTCAAGGCACTCAAAAGGAATCTAGATTCCAATCCCTGAATAAATGATCTGAATTCGATGGGATGAAATCCGCTGGAAGGAGGGAATTAAGGCATCCCCCATCATCCAACATGAGGTACTCAGCAAAGATGTCTAATGTGGAAGGACTCGATCATAAAGTGCACAAACCAGTAACTGTACTGGGAATGGCCCACACGCAAAGTCAAAATAACTGAGGAATGGCCGACACAGGTTTCAACTTCCTTCGAACAAGAGCATAACGACGTATGGTGACTGAATGAAGGCAACATAGACTCGATATACAAACTAGGACATCTCTGTGACACAGGAGGCATCAACAGAGGCTCCATAGGGACTGGAAGCTTAACAAGTCGGTGGAGATAAACTCAGATAATGAGTACAGCTCCTAAGTCAAACTATAACCCAACCAATGGATGTGATATACAGTGCTCTATTTGAAGGCGACACGACTCGACAGCTTCCAAAAGATAACATCTTTCCTTGTCCAACTTTTTGGTTTTTTGATTGTTTTTTTTTGGACTTTTTCAGTTATTTGAAAAGCTTGAAAAAGAATAAACTAGCTTTATAGTTACAAACTAGGAGGAGACGAGTTTCATAAGGGAAAACGAACTAGCTCCAAGCAGTGGAACATACCTATGCTCAATGCAAGGATACATGTGTAGGATATCGACACTCGGGGGAAAATCCCCTCCTGGTAAAAAGGGAATCAAGCTGCGAAGGATATAAAAATGGCTCTGCATGGCTAGACATGAGACAAGCTCGGGCTATATGGCTGAAACGCAATGTTAGGGGAGCTGGCATAAAGCTCAATAAGGCAGGCAAAGCTCATGATAATGCATTCACAACTTGACATAAGGGGAGTCTAGAGGGAAAAAGGCCAGCATAAGATCAAGAGGAGTATGAGGCTCTTGCGAAATGTCATGGCTATACTATGCAATGGACTCCCACACCCTAAAGGAGACAACGTCGGCATGGGAACCAAATGCAAATAAGGCGCTAACTAGGGTACCCATGTAAGGTGAAGCTCTACCACTCACATCATGCCACTTCTAAAGCAACAAGAAGGTTTCGTGACATGATAGAGTGGGTTTGTACCTAAGGTCATAGTGACATGGTCATAAGGTCATGCAAAATGCAAATGGTGGTGAACCTAACCTATATGCCAGTATAGACGTTATACCTGATATCAGTACGAACGGGTCAATCCAATGGCTGAAACGACACTAAAAATGGTCTTCTAAATCACAAATTATGTCAGAAACGGTCCAAAATGGTTAGAAACTGTCAAAACTATAGGAAAGGGGGTAAAAATGTTCAAATATTTGAAAAAATTTCTATAAATAGTAAAAAATTTAAATCATTTAAAACTTTTACCCATTGGAGCTCTGATATTCAACTGCAAATTCCAGGAGATCTAGTCGGCGGAATTCACAACCGTTTCTTCCAGGTAGTTACTCATGCTCTCCTCATGCATTTCAATATAATTTTTGTTGATTTTCATGGAAAAATGAGGTAGTTTAGGCCATCCCTATATGAGCACTGCGGTCCATGCGGATATCGAAGCTTTTTCCATGTATAGGGCTGGCTATACGTGGAAAAGAGGCTAGAAACCACGTACATACGTGGTTGTTTGTAAAACAGTCGCGTATGACGCCGCACAAGGAAATATATAAGAATCTAATGGTCAAAATGGCAATTTCTCTTGTAGGATGGTGCTAGAATGGAGAGAGCGCGGGCATGGTGAAGTAGAGGAAGCTGTAAGGGCTGACGTGATGGCTCAACAAGCTCTTAGAAGATGCGGACTCTACAAGTTTTGGTGCCTTGGTGGCTTGAGGGCCAAGCCAAGACTGCTAGAGATGCTAGTAAACTATTGGGATCTAGACTCAGAGTCCTTCAGGATAGATGGGATGTCTCTCACTATAGAGGTGGAAGACATATACTTCATCACAGGTCTATCTAGATGAGGGGAGGTGGTGAACCTTCGTTCTCGAGGTGGGCAAGGCAGTGGGCTTACTATCGATGAGTACGTAGCTCTGTACTGCTACCCAGATACTAAGAAGGTGGGAAGTCAAGTCCCCACCAATGCTATAGAGGTGCTGGGCCTAAAGGCCATACTACTGATGCTGGGTAGGATAGTAGGCTTAGCCTCACTCCATTAGGCCTTGCGGCCACTGATTTACGATGCGGTGGAGTGTATGAGACCAACCGTATATGACTAGAGCACTACACTACTGAGCAACATAAAACACCAGCTCAGTGAGTGTAAGGCAGGTAGGATACGGAACTTCGGGTTTAGCAGCATATAGAGCATGTTTTTCTTCGAGCGTGTTCCAGGATTGAGCCCTAGAGTGGACGTTCCTCTCCACGGGGTTCGAGATCCGGCCCAACGGCGTTGGGCAGACGCTATGCGCAGACTGGGGGGTGGTAGGGTGTCCAACCCATATCTAGCTGACTTCTTTCCATGGTGGCGACGACAGATTGTTGCCATAGATGACTACCCCTATGGAGGGATAGACTTTTGGGGGGATCCGGACATGCCATTGCCACCAGGATCAGCATACGGAGAGATAGGTACCGAATCTCGACTCTCACTCTTTTTGAATTTTTTTAAGTTATTTAATTTTTTATTTTTTATTTTCTTGATTATGTGGAATCAAAAAGACATGTTTTTGCATGACAGCACATAGTGACATCTACCATTCATGTGCAGATGTAGGACCACAGTGACCAGAGGGCTTCCCATGTCATAGACGGAGGGGAAGAGGGGATGACATCACAGGTGCAGATGCAGAGCGAACGCTCCAGGGCATTCATACCAACTTCGTGCGACTGACTCATAGGGTTCCCATGGTGCAAGTCAAGGACTTGCCTGAGGCCATGGAGCGATAGGTGGTGGGTGTGCCACGCGCATGGGTGAGTTTATTCCGATGTCTAGCTAGAGCCGTAGTAACGTATCATGATCACAACCCTCCCCCTCCACAGGATTAGACACCTGGGATTATATATATTTTGTACTACCGTGTATTATATGATGGAAGCTTTGAAAGCTCCACTTTTGTATATGACACTATGTATTACAACATTTTTTATATATAAAAGGTTTTATGGTGATCGGTTTATTTATTTACATGTGTAAAAATGTTTATGATTAATTTATTATGAATGAAACAAATGCCAATCTAACATGTAGTTAGCATATGAGTCAGCAACTTGATTATCATTTCTTGGAATGTGTATATATGTAATATTCTCAAATTGTCGTTCTAACAATCTCACACGTAAGAATATTCTCAATAACATCGGATCTCTAACATGGTACAAACCATTAAGCTGTGACACTACTAACTCCGAATCAAGACGTACCTCAAGAGATAGAACACCATGTGAAATGGCATCCCATAGAAGCTCGATAACGGCACTATATTCAGCAACATTGTTGGAAGATGGCCGTAGACATACACCTCCTGAAGACAGTACCTGACCCATAGGAGTATAAATCACCCAAGCAGCAGAGGCTGAGTGTTGAGTGTGACAGCTTGCACCATCCGTGAATCCTATGTAGGTGGAAGATTCCATTGACATCTACCACAAGAAACAGAAACTAATCACAAACCCGATCACGATAATAAAAAGACCTAACTATGCAAAGCTGTACAATAATATACAACAAGCAGCCTTGGCTAAAGATCATGCATAGTATTTTTTGAGATATAGCCCATTCCTAGGCTCCACCAAAGCTGTGCCTTCATAATCGACTAACTCATAGGCACCCTTCTCTAAGACACGCTTGACCATGTAAGGACCATGCCACATAGGATTAAATTTCCTTTCCCCCAAGGGTTCTTTCGATTGATCCCACAAAAGGACCAAGTCTCCTTCACTAAACACTCTTGGATGGACAGACTTGTCATATTGGACCTTAACGCGACGCTTATTAACCTCTAGAGCCACCAAGGCATCTTGACGCTGCTCATCAAGTTGCTCGAGGTAGACCAAACGCTCCTCCAAAGGTGAAGTGTCTGGTAAGAGCTCCACAGCTAGCTTCAATGAAGGAATCTCGCATTCAACTGGAAATATCGACTCCACTCCATGCACAAGCTGATATGGAGAAAAACCAGTGGCAGTCTTAACCGCTGTTCGATATGCCCACAAAGCAGGGTATAACATAATGTGCCAATTCGTCTTGCTCTATGCGATGGTTCATTGGAGAATGGACTTAAGTGATTTATTCACTGCTTCAACCTGTCTATTCACTTGGGGGTAGTAAGAAGAGGAGTTCTATTGCTTATACCCTAACTTGGATTCCAACTCTTCCATAATACGGTTCTGAAAGTGCGAGCCATGGTCAGTGACAAGCTCTCTCGGAATCCCGAACTGAGTAATGATTTGGTTGAATACGAAGTGAGCGACTGTCTCACTGTCGAATTTTACTGTAGGCATTGCCTCAGCCCATTTCATGAAATAATCCATAGCCACTATAATATGATGGTGCCCCCCAGCTGAAGCTGGGCTGCAGTCCATAAAATAGAGCCCCCACTTGGTGAAGGGACCGGCAGTGATAATGGGATGTAACGGGGTAAGTTTCGAGCGCATATTTCATGCGAACACCTGGAAAGGGTGGCACCTCTTGACCGCATCAACACAATCTTTAAAGATCGATGGCCAGAAATAACCCGCTCTCAAAATCTTTTGAGCTGTAGAAAGCCCAGATAAATGACCACCACACGCCCCTCTGTGGCAATCATTCAGCACAACCTCAGCCTCCTCGTGAGTTAAACAACATCGTAAAATGGAATCTACCCCACAGCGGTACAAAGTATTGTCCACTATAAGGTAGTTCTTAGAGACGTGACATAATCGTCGTCGTTCATCTCACGAGAGGTAAGTAGGGGACCTCTGTGTTTGCAGATATACTATGATATCTCCATACCATGGGTCAGACTTCGAGATTAAGAAAATGTGTTCATCAACAAACGTATCTTCACAAACCGACTCCTCGGCCTCGCTCGGGAAATTTGATATAAGCTCTACAAAAATTAACGATTTCTTCGACTTTGCTGAAACAAATTCAAGATCGAACTCTTGCAGGATGACAATCCATTTATTATACTTTCCCCCAATCATCCTTCGTGTGAGGACGAACTGAAACGGATTGACATGGGCCACAACTGAGGTCTGGCGAAGGAGGATATAATGTCTCAAACGCTGAACTGCATGTACGGTCACTAAAGCAAGCTTCTCGACATGAGAATACCGAATCTCTACGTCAATAAGGTTTCGGCTCAGATAATATATGACATGCTCCTGGAGCTCCTCATCCTCCTGAACCAATACCATACCAATCATCTCTAAAGATGCGACCACATATAATAGGAAATCACGACTATAATCTGGAGGACTAATCACTGGGGCCGATGCTAGGGCTCGCTTAAGTGCATCGAAGGACTCCTGGGCTCGCTCATCCCATTCAAAGGGAGTATCCTTCTTCAAGAGACGCATGAAGCCTCTAGTCAAATTGGCAAAATCGACCACAAATCTTCGTAATAAGTTTGCCATACCTTGCAAACACTGAAGATGATGAATATTCTTCAGGGGAGACAACTGAATTATTGCCTCAACCTTTAAGGGATCGACTCTTATGCCCTCTTTTGAAACGATGAATCCTAATAAACGACCTGACTTTATGCAAAATATGCACTTATGAGGATTTAATCTAACCGAATAGTGCCATCATCTTTCGAAGACCAATCTCAAGTGATAGGAATGATACATTCTCATACGAGAATGAGCAGCGAGGTCATCCAAAAATACTTCAATAATAGACTTGAGATCGTGGAAAATCAAGGTCATTGCCCACTGAAATGTAGCTCTGGCATTTTTAAGGCTGAAAGGCATCTTCCGATATGAAAACGTTCCCTAAGGACAAATAAATGCAGTCTTGTGTTGGTCCTCGGGTTTAATCTGGATCTGATTATACCCAGAAAAGCCGTCCATAAAGGAGAACACCTCGCTACTCGCACACTCACCCAAAATCTGATCTATAAATGGTGTGGGGAAGTTATCATTAAGAGAGGCACGATTTAAATCGTGGAAATCAGTGCATATTCGGATCACTCCCTGCTTCTTATCCACCGGAACGGGGTTTGAAACCCACTCCATCAAGGGAACGGGATAGATGAAACCGGATTTCAACAGCTTCTCTATCTCTGCCTTAATGGCGGGTGCTTTCCTAGGATTCACGGTGCGTAAGTGTTGTCGAACAAGCTGAGCGTTGGGGTAAGTCTTAATCTCATGCTTGACAATCTGAGGGTCAATACCTGGCATCTCATCATAAGACAAAGAAAAAATATCATGGAATTCCTTGAATATCTCGGTATATTCGAGAATCTCTGCCTGGGAACAATCCGCCCCAATATAGACATTCTCAATGGTGCCAGGATCTCGAGAGATGTTGATAGAAATCATGGAAGATATGTTCGCCATTTTCCCATCAGCCATCTGACCAGGAGATCTTATGGAATCATGGGACTACCAACTCTTTGACTAAGAATCTCCCTATAATCCTCATGCTCCAAACGGTCAAGTGGTGGAAGAAAATATGATCTATGATGAATTTCCTCCCATGGCGGCTCAACACCCGACATGGCCTCGATAATCGCTTCATCTGAAGGGAAAACCGTATCCAGGCAGTTGTGGGCATGAGAAGACTGTACTGCCCATGCGGGTAGCACATAGGGGTCTTCCTCTTCCGTCCACGAACAGGAAGAACAAGGCTCTGCAACATTCATAAGATCAGCTTGATAAGCTATCATGGTTGCAGGAAGCGGCACGTTGGTTTCGACAGGCTCACTCGAAATACTCAGTGTAGGAAGAATCCAAGGATCTCCCATATGATTCGTGCGAAAAGACACTAAGGTTGTAGAATTCGAAGCCTTATCGGAACAAGATCCTATCATGAGGATCAGCGCAGGACAATTAAAGATTCCCATGAGGGATGGATACATGCCTACACCCACACTCCCAGTTTCCAGCTGAGAGTGTTCAACGACCGGAACCGAAGTTCCTGAAGATGCAGTAACAGGGGAATTCTTGAATTCCATTTAATCAATCATTACAATATTCCCGTTATGAGGAAAGCATACAATGCCAAACACGGAAGAAGCAACGGCTTGCATACTATACATCCAGTTCCGACCCAGCAAGAGATTGTAGTCAAGGGGCGCATCAACCACCTCAACCTCTATTGTAACGGTCTTCCCTCCTAGACGGACTTTAAGGGATGGAATGATGCCGTGCGGCCTAAAATATCTCCCATCAAAAATAGTTAACATAGTCGCTGACTTCGACAACTCAGGAGAACCAAGACCCTTCCAACAGGACAAAGATATCACAGATGCAACAGCGCCCTCGTCAATCACAGTGCGCTTGATGATCATATTCAGACATTCTACGTGTACCAAAAGCGACACGTAGTAGGGCAAGCGAGGCTGATGACCTGCGGTTTCAAATTTGATCACTGAGGAAGAATCATCACCATTCACACCAAGAGCAGAAAGCAAAGCCTTCCTTTGCGAAGGACAACTATGAAGCACTTCCAATGCAGACATTGCACAAGGAGTATGGCCCAAATCCTCGACAACTGAATAATTCTGGGCGGCTCGGGAATTTGGATTATGCCCCGAGTGCTTAAGTACCCCCTTAGGAATGCGAGGTGTAGCTTCAGGTTTATCCACAGGTTTCTCAATGCGCAAAGGAGTTCCTGGTGGATCGGGTTCTTTTCCTGGGTTGGGTTGTGACGATCCATAATATTTCGCACGAGTCACAACCTTGGTAGCACGGACCATGTTAATGCACCCATGAGCACTAGCCTCTGGTGGATCATTCTCACTAGATTGCTCTTGGGACTTCGAGTTCATATTCTGGTTATGCGGTAAAGGGTTCGTTAGCACAGCTGGGCCTTGTGCTAAGAGTCTCAAAGCTTCATCAATTCTAGGGCACAAGTAAGTGAGGTGATCATCCTTACATAGCTTGCAAGGGAATTTAACCTTACGTTTCGCTTGCTTGTCCCCACCAGCATTCTTACCGTTCTTGTCATTATTGGAAGCATTAGGATTCCTATTCCCACCCTTTCGATTATTATTCTTACCCTTTTTCTTATTCCGTCTGGGTTGCTGGTTACCCTTCTGGTCCGACGATTGCACAGAAAGTACACTCGCCGTTGGGGTGGGTTGAGACGAAGCCATAGCTTGTCCTGAAGCAGACTTGTTGAGCGACAATTGGCTAACTTGTTTTGCAATTGAATCTATAGGTTTCGCACTTGCACATCCCACAATGCCATCAGCATGTGGTCCAGGTTTAACCTTGGGATCGAAACTAGAACGAGGAGCGTTAGGAATAATCTCATGCAACAAACCGGACTGATCATAAATCAAGTCCAGTTCCTGTGCCCTAAATATTGCTTGTTCCTCATTCTGCACTACGGATGTGGAAACATCCTTCGCGATATATGGCAATAAAGACTTGAGGAACCACTTGAGAAGGAACTCCGGCGGTATAAAGGCTTTAATTAATCTCTTCCGTCTACGCCATTCCTGAATATGATAAAAAATATGGGTGGCTTTATCCTATCGAAATGTCGACAAGAGTTCAGTACCAATGTCATAGCGCACTGGTAGCTGGAAGTGATTAAGAAAAGTCATCGCAAGATCGACGAACAAGGTAAAGGCTCCCTTTGGTAACTCTATATACCATTTCACAGCAGGCCCTGTAAGGGTGCGTTGAAATAGTCGCAAGCGGACTGAGTCCTGATGTAACGAATTCGAAGAGCACCAAAGGTGAAACATGGTAACGTGTTCACTCGGATCCTCTCCCAGTTTGCCTTCGAACTTAGGTATGTACGAAGGAATCTTGGTAGGGACAGCCGGCCAAGCCGGGTCATGAGCCATGGGATCGTTCGTAAGTATCGATAAGTCAGGAAGGTTGAGCGTCGTGAGGAAAGGGAGCTTAGCATGATGAGGTCAATGGACCGCTCCCTTGTTCACATAGGTTTGAGCACCACCATGGCCTTGGCCATAGTGTCCTCCTCCTGTCTGACCTGTATAAGGTAACGTGGAAGTACCATAGTAAGGTGGACCTTGACTAGTAGGAGCTATGAAGCCATAATTAGGAGAGTAAGCAGGTTTTTGATACCCGCCTCCATAAGGTGAAGAAACCTGTCCATACTGCGGACCGTAATAAGGTCCATAGGTCATCGCATGCGATGTCCCATGGGACACTCCATAGGTAGGAAAATAAGCTCCGGAAGGGGGAACATACATACCCGAAGTAGGTATATATGCCCCGGACGTAACAAGCTAACCACTAGAAGGGTGAATATAGCCTCCTGAAGTAGCGGGTGGTATATGAACTTGAGACACAATGGGTCTAGTAACCGCAGCACGGACCTGACTTGTAGCCATATATCGGCTCGAAGGACCACGTGGATAAGGTGGAGGATGTACATTTGAAGAACTCAGAACCGAGGACGAAGGAATCTCAGTAATAAGATATGTACTAGTGCCTATCGTCACCCGTATCTGACCTGGTATCCTAATCGGATCACTAACCCTAGACCTAGGAGGGGGATGCGATGGAGCTTCCACCACTGGGATGGAAGGTGAAATGTGACTAGTACTCCCAAACCTCTCCGCAAGGTAAGGAATGGGATTTCCCCCAGGCATAGTGCTAGGCTCAAAGTCGGATTCAACATGAAATGTCAAATCGTGCATAGGAAAACCAGTCGTAGCATAACTACCATAGCTAGTGCTAGGAGGGTCAAAGTGAGTCTCGGCATCTTCCGGCATTCCATACCGGTAATGTGTCAATGGGGAATCAGCCCTAGAGTGAGTAGGTCTATCATGAAAATATCCTATCTGGGAAATCACCGGACCGAACTCAGCTAGGTCAGGTGAAGGATCGTATGTAGGAGTAAATTCCCCATCGTCAACATGAAGGAGAGGAGGTGGCTCAGGAATAGTCTCTGAATGATCCCCCATGGTGTGTGAATCAGTGTGTGACATAGTCCGCCTGGACAGTCTAGGCCCCTCTCCCAAAGGAGGAGGAGAAGTGGAAGGAGGAAGTCTTGCTAACCGATGAGAATGGCGCGAAACCGCACTCGAATCCACAATGACTCAACAAAAGGCAAATACTCTCTATTTACGTAAACCCTAGGCCAACTAGTGTGCACAGAGCAATCACTAATAAAATCTAAATCCAAATGCAAACAAACAAGGGCTGGATAAGTGAGCTCCTGAATGAAGCAGGTATGTCTTGCCTAGGAGAGGCCTGAGACTCCCATACACAACAAGCAGAGGTACGTAACCAATTATTGTGGCCCTCAGCTTCAACGCATATAGCGACTGTGCTTTCTGGTCCCAACCTGGCTGGGACACATGAAGAATAACCTCTACAAGTACCCCCTTGATATCCTAGGTAAGGTCACTAAGGTCACCTCAATATAATCAAAGCTCAGGCGGAGAGTCGCAGGAGGGATTGACCGTATGGATAGGGTAGCAAAGCCCGAAACTCTCGAAAGAGCCCCCAGATACGAATACAATCCTGGAAATATCACCGGTGCTACTCAGTTATGACTAGGGGTCATCCCAATCAATAACCGCTCACACTGCCTCGTGCTTAACTCCCATTTGAGAGGAGGATCCTGAGAACGATGGTTATACCAAGGATTTCACACACTCCCTGGACAGACACCTAGATGTTGTTGTTTAGTGATCTTGGAGAATTGACTTACAATGAACTATTCCAAGATATTAAAACCTAAGCTTGTTGGTGCACCCTAGAAAAGAAAAGAGTGTAATTCATTTTAATTAGCGTTGATTTTAGTTGGCTTTATTACTCAAAAATAGGATATGGTCATGCAACTAGTGGTGTTATGATGCAACAGAAGTAAAATGCACACCGTAACAATCAATGCAAATGCATTGTGTCCATGTAAACAGGGTATGCTACTACGTGAAATGCACAATTTCTTCTTCAAATGATGAATGCAAATTTTCCTATATGAATTCCTAACTAGTAGTCCAAAGCAAATCTAGATCTAATCCAAGTACAATGCAAAGTGCAAAATGCAATGCATTATGATAAGCAAATATTTTGGGATTTTTTGAAAATATAAGAGATGCAAAAAGAAAAAGAATGATTCTACCACCCCCAGTCTCTGGAAGCACACATCTACAGCATCCAAGCAAAGCACTAAGGTAAAAGAACTCTAATGCACTAATCTCAAACAAAAAATCGAAAATGCCATGACAAGAACTTACCTAAAAATAAAATTTAGGCTAAAAAAAACGTTTCCAATCAGAACCAGAGGTCAAAACAGACTCAGGCAGTGCCAAAGGAGACTCAGCAACTAACAGCATTCACCCAGCAACCAATTATCTTCCACAAAAAGGAACAAACTAGGGTATATGCGACTGTTCGCAGTAAACCCGCATGTATACGCGGAAATCATAGAGGAAACCGCGTGTATATGCGACTGTAAATCAAAAACATGCGTACAGGAAGAAAAGGTGCATAAAAACAAGGCAAACAGATAGGCTGAGACAGACTTCACTCCAATCAGACTCTACCAGGCATACATGCCCCCAGACCCGACATAGAAACAAGAAAGAAAGAGCAATTAAAATACATTGAATGCCGAGAAAATCACCCCCAAAGGACAACTACTAGGAACTCCCCAGCAGAGTCGCCAATTCTGTTACAAAGAGAAATTCCTATGGCTGGGGGTACCACAACAGACAACTTTGACTCCAGAAATCAATCTTTCCCAATATGCAATAGAAATAAAATGTCTAACACTAAAGGATCAGACCTCATACCTTATTCCAGACAGTTGAAATAGATCCCCGTTGAGCTTTCCAATCTTCATCTTGAATTGATATAATACTTCCTCAACAACAAGTAAACAATACAAGCATACTATATATCATGGTGTTAGATCTATTCTAGCATATATAATTAATAATGTAAAAGCATTTGACATATTCCAATGGATACAATATTCAATCAAATACACATCATTGGACAAGGAAAGATAGTTCTTATTAATATAAATCAGAGATTACAAGATAGATACAACCTCTTATAGCACGTCTGTGAACCAGAGAAACTGAATCCCCCACTTGGGACTCCACCACCTCAATCCTCCATCTCACGATAGCAAGCTCACTAGCAAAGGGAAAGCTTGGGAAGAACACAACAGTGCTCCAAAGGGACAAAGGGATGCAGAATCAAGCATAAATTTCGGCAACAATGGACTATAGTTTCGTTGCTTTCAATCTCTCTATATGCCTTCAATGTACCAAGGGGTTCCTTATATAGCTTCACAAGGGATAATGAAGAGTTGAATCCGAGTGATCTCAAGGCATATGGAAGGCCAGGAGTCAAATGAGTCGGTTCCATGTCAAGGAAAACTCCAAAAGGATTTGGACTATGCACACATCCCGATGTACGCGGATATAGGAGTCAAACCCGGGTATGTACGCGGTTATCGGGGAAAAAGCCGCGTATATCATCTTTTATATAGTTTTAGGGATGATCAAGGAAACATCAAAGGATAACATATGGTCCATGGGGTCTAAAGAGTCTGCAGCGGAACAGGGGAAGGCCATACAAAGTGTGATTCACCTAGAGTGGTGAAATCCGCTATAACAGACCTCCTTGGGAATTTGAATTGTCTTGGAATTCATGCATCTTGCATTATCATTGTATTGTATTATTCATTATTCATTGATTATACAGAGCTGCTACTTCCATTGCAGCACCATTTTGCCAATTTTATGCATATTTGTCTGTATTCTTTGTGAGACTGTGTTTTCAGTTCCTAGACCACTGTGACAAATTAATAGGTTCCCTCTCTCATTTATACACACACTCACTCACTTAAGTTTGCATGAGGTGAGAGAGAGAGAGAAAAGGAGGACAAATGAATAGTTGCAAAATACTTCTTCTTATTGGGTTTGATAATCTTGTGATACAGTCTTTGTGATGGAACTATTCTGAGGAAGTTTGCAGGGTTTTTTCATTTATGTTTTTCCCAGTGAAAATATCTGTGTATTGTGTATATGATCTATCTTGTGTATCTTGGTGTACTTGTTATTCTTTTAGATAAATATCCTAATCAAGCTAATTAGATTAGAAAAAACTAACCAAACCTTCATAAGTTTGTATGATATTCAGTTGACATTTAAAAGTTAAGGTTATAGATTCAATATTCTTATAATAATCTTGTCTTGTAGGATATAGTATTATTGTTGATATATGGATCCCACCACTTTTTGGATCCATTATCGGGGAAGTGTTTCAATATGAAAAAGGAGATCATTAGTTCAAGTAATTATTTTATGAACCTCATCTTACTGGTATATTGTTGTTATTTTGAATTTAGAAAAAGGAAACCAAAAAATATAGGAAGTTAGAGAATCATTTTATAAGAATATTAAAATAATTAAATTTCTTTTTATATAAAACTAAAATCAAAACAGAAAATCACACACAAATATGTGGTATGAATGCCTAGATCTAGGGACAATTCAGTTGATTTCTGGCTAAAACCCCCCTTTTAGGCCAAACCATGCTAAATCCATAGAAGATAAGAGGAAGATAAAACTAAAGGAAATATCGAGATACAGTATCCCCCTATTCAACACATGAAAAGAATTGGTCTCTTTGGAAACTCTCTTACGGATTTTTAAAAATCCTTTCCAACACTCTTATGGACAAAAACGTTATTCATCCTCCTTTAACCTATATTTAGATTAGACAACAACTAGACTAACTCCCTCACCTAATAAAATGTCATTCCAGTGGAAGAATCCTCAAGGAATTCCTCCTTCATATGGACAATATTTTCCACCTACAGGATGGAGCCCAAATCAACAACAAGATGCCCTTATGTATCCTCTAGTAAGCAATAATGTTCAAGACAAAGCCCAACACTCTACTCATCCATCATCTACACCACATCTGCTACCAACGTAACCAACTCCAAATCCAAACAATAGGTAGGCTCAACCTATTTACAATAATGAGTTGGCTAATCATCCAACATATTTTGTGAACATGGTGGAGGAAAATGAGCTAAATATATGTTCAAGAAGAATTATAAGACATACTCTTCCATCAAGTATTATAGAGCAACACACCAAGCCTGCTTCACCTATAATAACTCACTCTCATCGAGAGAATCAATCTAAGGGAGGAGGGAACATAGGGGACTTACCATCTCCTACTCCTCCATTTCCTCATAGATTGGAACATACATATCCAAGTAAATTTGAAACCCCTCTTTTAAAAAAACTCAATAATCTATGTGTAAAGATACCTCTCTTGCAAGACATAAAGGTGATACCAATCTTAAACCAAATCTGTTATGGAGAAAAATTCCTATCACTTGGGGTGAACCACAACAGACAGTAAGACACTCGAAATCAATCCACTTCCAATATCCTAAAGAGATAAACAAGTCTAACCATAAGGGATGAGAAGCGTACCTTATTTCAGATGTTCGTAGAAGATCCCCATTGACATTTCAATCACACTTGCACCTACATTTCATTCTCAACAACAACAAAACATACAAGCATGATAAATATTAAGTGTTAGAACCTACTCTAGCATATACGAATCCAATTTATAATCAAAGCAACTACATCGATGGATAAAAATATTCATAGTTACACATATAATGGATGATAAATGTACATTTCTTTTAAATGTAAACATAGATACAAATTAAAACCTCTTTCGGCGCGTCGTCGAAATTGAGAAACTGAGTCCTCCACCTGGTCCTCTACCAGTTCAATCCTCCATATCAAGACAATCTCACACGACAAAGGAAAGCTTGGGAAAGATCATTAATCGATGCTCCAAGGATAAAGGTATTCAAACTCAAGTATGCAAGAATGGGGCACAAATACACTATAGTCTCTTTTCTCTCACAAGTTCTCCTCCTCCTTAACGCTTCCAAATAGCTCAATATATAACCCCCCAATGAGAAGTGAAGGGTCTAGTCGGAGCGTTTCCAGGCATATATAATGCCAAGAGTCAATTTATTTGTTATTGATCAAGGAAAACTCCAAATACTTTTGTTTTGATTAATACATTTCCTGATGTATGTGGGTCATAGTGGAGCAAGATGCATGTAAATGTGGTTTTTAAGCTGCTGACCCATGTATACCCCTAAACATGAATTTTTGAGAGGATTCTCTGGAGCATCAAAGTTATACTGAGCTAAGGGGGTCCAAATATTCTACATACGGACAGGGATAGGCCATAAAAACATGAAATACCAAGTGTGGTAAATTAAGTTATAACAGATGCCCCCTAATGTGTGAGGTTAGAGGGGTAACATGATGGACGGAATACAATACAATAGTCCCAGAATTTGAGAAATGAAGACCCGGGTGGAATATCACATAACTTGCGAGATTCCTCATGGTTTGTTTAGGGAGTGACTTTTTGTAAATATGGGAATGAGGAATCTTGAAATCCATCTTTTCAGAGATTCTTTATGAAAAACATCTTTGAGAAGATTATTTTCGTAAAGCATATTTGAAAAGATGCTTTACGAGATTCCTCATGCCCAGATTTACAAAAATGCACGCCCGTCCAAACTATGAGGAATCTCACAAATCTCAAAACAAAAAATTTGTATCCCTCAATGAGACCTTTCCAACAGTACCAAGAGTGCCTCAATCAGACTTTCGTATCAAAAGTTATCACGAAAATACCATAATATTATTTTTTCTCTCTCATTTTTGCATATCTCTCTACCTTTTTCTTATTTAGGATACATTTTGGGCTTGGTAATTCCTTATGTTTGGAAGAAATCAGACAAACAGGATGTGCATGAACCAGTAACTGTAACGGGAATGACCGACATGCAAAGACAATATAATTGAGGAATGGCCGACTCAAGATAAAACTTCGTTCGAACAATAGCATAAGGGAGATGGAGACTCATAGGAAGCATAGACTCAATGTGGGAACTGGGACAACTCTGCGACTCAAGAGGCATCGACATAGGATCCATAGGGACTGGAAGTGTAAACAAGCGGTGTAGAAAAATCAGAGTAACGAGTACAACTCCTAAATTCATACTATTAACCCAATCAATGGATGGAATATACAGTGCTCTGTTTGAAGGGGACACAGCACGACAACTGCCAAAGTAATATCATTTCCCATTCGGATTTTTATTTTTATTTTTTTGTCTTTTTCATATTGGAAAGCATGAAAAATAATAAAATTGCTTATACTACAAAACTAGGAGGAAACGAGTGTTGCAGGTAAGCAAACTAGTTCCAAGGAGCGGAACATACCTATGCTCAATGCAAGGAAGCATGTGTAGGATAAGGACACTCACGGGGATGTCTCCTCTGGGTATGGGGTGAGAAAGTTAAAAAGTATATATGAAAGGCTCTGCTTGGCTAGGATTGAGACAAGCTAGTGCAGGCCGAATCAACCACAACAAACCCAACCATCACCTATAAGATATGGCGGCTCCTACACTTAGCAGGATGACAAAATTTATCCCTCGGCCAAATTCCGCTCTAAAATTACCTCCCTGCAACTCTGATTCCCACAACGATGTTTCCACATCTCTGTTTTCATAAAAGAGCTTTCGCAACTCTGTTTCCGCAATGGGATTTCCGCAAGCGGGTTGCGGGATGGAGGATGCAGAATGTCAACTTTCCAAATTTTCTCCCCCACAACTTTCCTTCCCCAACTTTTCCTCCGCAATTCTTTTCAGCTGTCAGATCTTTGTGGCCTTCTCCATGACTGTCGATCTACTCTTTGGTGCAAATCTCATAGATATTTATGGATTTTTTATCGCCCTCACAACTTCCATTGTAGATCTCTCTTGTATCGTCAGATCTTCATCTGCAGGCTCAATCCCCATCGTTCACTCTCTACAAAAAAATGTTAAGACATAAAATCTGTGTGCTACGCCGATTGATCAGAGAATCGATCAATCCAACCTGTAATCTCTAAGATTCATTAGCCTAACTCTTCTATGCATGCATCTATGATCTATTTCATCTATTCAAGCAACAATCTAACACTTGAATCAATAATTTCACAGAAATATACAGATGTTTAAAAAACCGCCAAAGTCGGCTCTTCATGGATCCACAGTTCAAACAGTAAATGCATAGAGGCTAATACGCTGCAAACACACAACTAATCTTCCTATTAAACAAACCCACAAACACACAGCTCATCTATCTTCTTCAATCTATTAAAATTTTTTACAAGTTGAACCAGACGCAAGTCTATCCGTCTCTCTGCAAATTCAAAATTCTAATGTTGAAGAGAAGAACCCCTCTCCCTTCTCTAAGCTTCCTATTTAAGCTAAAGTGTAACCTCCTACACGGAGTGGTCCTGCAACTAAAAACAAACAACTACAAAACATGATGAAAATGTCCATGTCACAAACAAACAAACTATGGCTTGATCTCCATGTAGGGAGTCATGATCTGCCATCATTGCTACTTGCTCTAACAAGCTATGACTCATCAAAAAAACCCAAAATATGCCACAACGTGTGACCAACTCATCACATTGCTAGCATGCCATGATGCTCCTGCATCAAAGTTGCAAGGGTGAAAAATTATGAACCCCTGATCATTAGATCAACTACAGGGAAACCCTTGGTTTCCAACTCTACAGCGCTCATCCAAGTAGAATCCTCTATTGGTCACTTCTTTTATTTGACCAAATACTCCAGATAGTCCTTCTTCATTGTACTCTTTACCACTTTAGTTTCTAGAATGGCCTCAACTTCCAATGGTGGTGCCACAGGCATCTACCCCACCCATTGTAAGTCTTCAGTGGGATCTTCACCTTCTGCAAAGGTTTGAGTGTCACCTGCTACATAAGGATATAGATCTGCAATATTAAAGATTAGTGAAATACCCACTCCAGTAGGCATCTCTAACTCATAAGCATTTGCTGATAATTTTCTGAGTATCCTGCAGGGTCCAATCTTCTTCATCTTCATCTTGTTTTACTCTCTCTTTAGATATTCTAAGACCAAATATCCTACTTCATAGTTATTTTCTCTCCTTTTGGAATCTGCTTTGGCCTTGTAACTGGTGTTACTCTACTGTAAGCTTGCTTTCACTTTCTCCTGTAGTTCACTGATCCTCATTGCAAATTCTGCTCCATCAGCATGCCTTTTCTCCAATTGACCTAAGTCACGAATTCACACACTCCTCTTGGATGCATTCCATACAAAATTTGAAATGGACTCATCCTTGTACTTCTGTTTGGTGTATCATTATAGGAAAACTCAACTTGAGCTAATATTATGTCCCACTGTTTTGGACTCTCTCCAATCAGAATTCTCACCAAGTTCCCCAGACTCCTATTAACCACCTCTGTCTGTCCATTAAACTGTGGGTGAAATGCTGAACTGAATTTCAGTCTGGTACCCAAATTCTTCCATAAGGTCCCCCAGAAATGACATGTGAACTTCACATCTCTGTCTAACACAATGCTTCTAGGTAAACCATGTAGCTTCAAAACTTCATTGGAAAACAAGTTAGCAGTGTGTGTAGCATCACTAGTCTTGTAGCATGGAATGAAATGTGCCATCTTAGTGAATCTATCAACAACTACAAATATAGAATCATGTCCCCTTTGAGTTCTTGGTAAACCTGGAATGAAATCCATACTTACAAAATCCCAAGGCCTAGTTGGAATAGGCAATGGTGTATACAACCCTGTGTTCTGGCTTCTTCCTTTAGCATGCTGGCATACTCTGCATCTACTTACAAAATTATCAACTTTAGACCTCATCCTTGGACAAAAATAGAAATGACCTAACTGTCCAAAGGTTTATCACTTCCAAAGTGACCTGCCATACCTCCACTGTGTTTTTCTTGTATCAAGTTCTCTCTCATGGAACAATTTGGTATACACAATTTACTGTTTCTAAAGAGTAAACCATATTGTAGCATATACTCCATCCATGGCTTTCTGTCCACCTAAGCTAGATTCTTACAAGCCCTGTAAGATTCCTGGAAATCAATGTCAATTTCATAAAAATCCCTTAAATGCTCAAATCCCAAGGCTTAGATCTGATTCTCTTGCACAATCAATAGTCTCCTAATTAAGGCATCAGCTACTCTGTTTGATTGTCCACTTATGTTCTTCAACACAAAGGTGATGCTTTATAAGAACTCAACCCACTTGACATGTTTCAGGTTCAACTTAGATTGCTGCATAATGTACTACAATGCATGGTTATCAGAATATAACACAAATTATCTAGGCATCAAATAATGTCTCCAATGCTTCATTGCTTGAACAATATCATAAAAATCCTTGTCATAATATGAATACTTCTACTTTGCATCATTCAGCTTCTCACTGAAATACATTATAGGCTTGTCCTCCTCACTGAGTACAACTCCAATTGCTACTCCACTGGAATCACACTTTACTTGGAAAGGGTATTTGAATTATGGTAACTTCAATACTAGTTGCTCAATGATCTTCTTCTTCAAGAACTGAAAAAATCCTTTCAGCCTCTGCTGTCCATTGAAATGGTTGTCTATCCTTCTTAATTGTCTTGACAATAGATGCACAAATACCACTCAAATTATTTATAATTTTCTTATAAAAACTTTCCAATCCATGGAAAATTCTTACCTCATATATGTTCCTAGGTGAAGGCCAATCAATGATTGCTTGCACCTTTTTTGGATCCATCTTCAACCCATCTCTCAAGATAACAAAACCTAAATATACTAGCTATGGTTTCATAAATGCACACTTCTTCACATTTACCAGCAACTTTTCTTGTTGCAACCTCTCTAAAACATATCTCAGATGCTTTAGATGCTATTCTTCTGTTTGGCTGAAAACCAAAATGTCATCAAGGTAAGCTATCACAAACTTACCTATGAAATCTCTTAATACTTCATTCATCAATCTCATAAAAGTGCTTGGTGCATTGGACAATCCAGATGGCATGAACAACCACTCCTACAACCCATCATTTATCTTCAAGGATGTCTTCCACTCATCTCGTTCTCTGATTTTGATATGATGATATCCACTCTTCAAATCCAATTTTGAAAAGCATGTTTCCCCACTTAGGCAATCCATCATGTCATCCATCCTTGGTAATGGAAACCTATATCTGATAGTAATATTGTTAATGGCTCTGGAGTCAATACACATCCTCCACTCACCATCCTTCTTTGGTGTCAATACTGCTGGTACTGCACATGGAATCAGACTCTTCTGGACTAATCCCTTGTCCAACAATCCTTGGACCTGTCTCCTCACTTCTTCATTTTCTTGAGGTGTCAACCTATACGCTGCCTTGTTTGGTAAACATGATCCTAGAATAAAATCAATTTGATGGCTTGTATCCCTCCTTGGTGGTAACTCATTGGGTAAATCATCCACCACGATGTCACTAAACTCACTCAGCATCTCCTAAATCTCCTTAGGTATATCTATCACGTTAGTCTTCATTGTCACCACTCTCGGTTTGCATACCACAACATAGTTCAACTCTTCCTCCTCAATCTGTTGTAAATATTCTTTTCCTAAGAACATCAAGACTTTAGGTGCTGACTGTACTGCTATACCACCTTCTTGTAAGGGGTGAAGTACATGTCTTATCCCATTCTGCTCAAAACTATGATAGTTACTCCTACCATCATGAATCACTTTCTTATCAAATTTCCATGGTCTTCCTAATAGTATATGACAAACATCGATGGGTATAACATCACACAGAATCTTGTCCTTATATGGACCTATTTGGAAATCAAATTCACACTCTTCACTTACCAGGATTTGATGTCCTTTATGTAACCAAGATACCTTGTATGGAACAGGATGCTTGGTACTCCTTAAACTCAGATTCTCCACCATCTCTATGGAAACAAGATTCTCATTGCTCCCACTGTCAACTCTTCTTGTTTTTTCTCATTCTGAGGTACATAGGCTCCTCTCTGTCCTACATCTTCCTTCCCTAGACATTGACATTATTTATGCCCCAACTGGTTGCATTTGTAGCACCTATAGACAGTTCCTCTACCTCTTTCTCTACCTCTACCTCCTTGGTAAGGTCCTCTTTTTCTAGAGTCACCTCCTCTACCGTATTGCTCTTTTTGGTTAGAGTTACTAGACTCTCCTATCTGGACTCCAAATATTCCTCTTCCAGCTACTTGTCCTCTTCCTCTAGTTGAAGATCGACCTCTGTTGAAGCTCTGCTTCCTTGTTGTCTTTTCTTGTGCCCTTAAAGCACATTGATATGCCCCCTCCATTGGTCTAGGTGATATCATGTTGATATCTTCTTGGATATCCATCCTTAGACCATTGACATATCTAGTATCCTTTTCTCTTGACTCTTGCACATATCATGCCCTTAGGTTTACTTTGTAGAACTCTTCAGTGTACTCTCTCACTATTAACAATATTTATCTAAGGTTCTATACCCATCTATATAGAATTAATTGGTAATATTTGGGTAAGAAATTATCCCTCATCTTTGCTACCATCCTATCACATCTCTTTATCAATGACTTATTCTTCCTCCTTGTTTCTGCTTGCACACTGTCCCACCATAAGGATGCATGCCCTTTCAACCTTGTCATAGCCAATCTAACTCTCTTGTATTCTTCAATCTCATCGTACTCAAAGTACTTATCCAGCTCACTGATCCATTCAATGAGATGCTCAGCAATGAGACTTCCATCATAGGTAGGCAACTCAGGTTTCAGCCTTGAAGTTTCTCCTAGAGTCGATCTAAAATACCTTAGCTCAAGTTTTTCTTGCATAGGTGCAACTTCTTCTCTTTGCTCTTCATCCTTAAGTTCACTTACATACCCTACTTTTGGGTCTCTTCATCTGTCTGTCTCTATGGTTTCCCGACGTGCATGTAGCTCCTTCATTTCCTCCATAATTTATGTGTTCACCACTATTCAACCTCTGTCACAACCTCTTGCTCTACCTACGCATGCATCCATCCTCTTGCACTAAGCCTATGCAATAACAGTTCTCTTTCACACTGCTACAACTTAGCTCACCAAGCCTGTAACACCCCGGTTTTGACCCCGTTTGCATGATGTATATATTGTAATTAATGATGGTGAGGAGCTAAAGGAAAAATCCCCACCATTGATTTGGTTGTGTATGTTTCGGCAACAGGGGTAGTTGCCGATGGTCTATCATGCTATGTAGCACATTATAATTTGGAATCATGTAAATACGCACATCAATTAAAAATAAACCACAACCAGCTACGACAGTGCAATGTTGAATGAAAAGGGCATGATTCCAAAGGATAAGGGGGTGGGGGATGTCAAACCTTGATCTATGGGGGAAACCCATGTGTTACCCTTGTTTAATTTTCCACCTTCCCTTGTCTCACCCTTGTCAACCTCTTTATTGTTTTGTTGAGGTAATTGGGGGCAATTAATGCTGAGTGGTGGTGGTTGTGGCAGGACTGTCCATCCTTGCCCACGTACCCACTCCACCAGGGGACTTCCTCTTCTCTCGCGTGGGGCAGAAGAAACATTCTTCCATGACCTTCCATTCACTCCACTCCTTCCCTGGTCAGTTCATGCTCATGCAAGAGCTGAAGTCTGTTTTCATCCTCACGCAGGAAGCTGGTCGGGCTCCTCACCGCGAGTGCTCTGTGTGGGTTGTTCGTTCCCCATCATGGTCTGTTCATCCACGCGCACAAGCAAGAAGTTGTTCATCCTCATGCGGGGGTCGGTTCTGTCTTCCTCACGCGCTGGCTGGGGGTTCCCTCTTTGGTTTTGCGCATGCAGCGAGCTAGGAGAGCAGCCTCGCGGGCATGAATTTCTACGGTGTATGCGGCTTGTTGTTGATTTAACCCATGTTTTGGGTTGTTGTTATTCTTCCCACAATTTTCGGATGTGGTTGTGAGTCCGATTTCTTCTTCAATTGTGGACTGCGTGTGTGTTTCTTCCATGTTTGCATGGGCTGTGTCATTCTCCAGCATTTGTGTTAAGGAGCTATGTGTTGTGGGTTCGTGGATGTTAGTTGGCTGTTGATTGCCACAATTGTCAACTGAGTTTTCCCATGTCTATGCTGGGAGTGTTGCTTCTGTCCACACTTGGAGTTTGGATTCTCCTTTGTTTTGAGACTATGGATTGTGGCCATCATTCATGGTGGGTCTGGGCTGTTGATATACCCTAGTTTGGGTGTTGTTGCTGAGTTGTTTTGGCCACGTTAGGGCCAAGAACAACTCTGTGTTGTCTTGTGGACTTGAGCTGTGCTCATATTTTGTTTGGGATTATCCCTGGTTGTCTTTGCCTTCTTCACGGTGCTGTGAAGGGATTGTGTTGTTGCGGGTATGTAGTGGTTGTCCCTTGGACTGTGCTGGCTTGGCCAGTCGGTTGATGGCCTGATAAACCTAGCTGTGTTGGTTTGACTGATTTGGTCCCTTGGCTATGTGTAAGCCTGCATTGACCCTTATCCTTGGAGGAATCATGCCCATCTTGGGGGTGGCAGTGTTGCTGAGAGATTGATGAGCACGCTGGCCTATGGTTGGGTGGAACGTTGCAGCGACGTAGCTGGTTGCGGGCAAGTTCTTCATTAAAATATAAGTACTCCTGATTGTCTCATCTTTGCAATGTATCTATTGTTTCATGTATTAAGATGAACATGTGGAATGATGGAATGTGTATGTTTGCTTCTGCTGAATGCTTTGAGGAATTATGCATCTGTGTATGCTTGTATGTTTGGCATTCCTGTTATGCATCATGTTAAGCTTTTAATTTCAGCATTGATCTCTTTTGTTTATGTTCATGGGGTTTTTTTCCCATGTTTGGTGTGTTGGTCGCATCCTCTTCGATAGTTTAAGGGATGGGGATGTGACAGAGTGGTATCAGAGCAAAGGTTGCAACAGTGGGCCTCTATGGGCCATGAAGGATGCAGTGACAGAGGTAGGACTTCATTCTGCCCAGTAGAGATCAAAGTTTGATGGCAGCAAACTTCCAAAAAATTATCTAAGTTCCTGAACAGTCGGAGCATCGGAGCACTAAAGAGGAACAGAATTTAGATGTATCGGAAGAGTTTAGCGGTTTCCCATCCGCCGTTGTGGCTGACGAAAGGACTAAACCACCGATGCAGCAGTGGATCCGATTGCCGATGGAGGGAAAATTTGGAAAAATTGCCTAAGTGTTGACAATCGGAAGAGCTAGTGGAAAGCTCCTCTGAAACGGCGGAAGAAGTAGTCAGAAGGGCATCCGACGAGGCGTAGCAGCGGAAAGGAATTTTGAGAAAACTTGTCTAAGTGTCCGTCGGAAGAAAATAGCTCTTTGAGCATCCGCAGTTGCGGAAGTCTAAACGACTACGCACTCGATGGAAAATTCATCCGACCGCCGACGCCGGGAAGAAAGAAAGAAAGTTAAAAATTTCGCTAAGGCCCGAAATCGGAAGAAGATAGAGGTTTGAGCATCTGCCGTTGCGGATGGAGAAATGACTAGGCGTCCGATGGGTAAGTTCTCCGACCGCCGACGCCGTGAAAGAATTTCTAAAATTCTTCTAAGTAAAGAAATAGTTGACTATCGGAGGAAGAAAGTGCTCATACGCCCGCCGTTGCGGCATCCAAAAGCACTAAGTCTTTCGATGAGAAGCAACCGTCGACGCAGAAAGTTCAATATTTTTCTAAGTAAAGAGCGGCGATCGGAAGCAGGAAGTGGTTTGAATGCCCGCCGTTGCGGAAGCCAAAGGTGCTATCCTTCCGATGTGAACAACCCACCGATGCCGATCGGGTCATGCCAACAGTAGATTTGGCTGCCGATTGGAAGGAGATAGAGGATGATGAGCCGTCGTTGCAGCTATTGAGGGAACTTCCTCGCCGACGAAAAGAAGAGAAGTTTCGGAGGAAAATAGTGGATGTGGAAGCCGCAGTGGCGGAAATGAAAAGGCGATGAGAGCCGATGCCATTGGGTGAAGTAAGCTGAGAAAGAGGAAAATCCAAAAATCTTCTAAGTGTTGGAAGTCATCGGAAGACGTTAGCGGTTTCAACAGCCGATACGTCGGCTCAGTTAGTGGTTTGGACTTCCAATACGTCGACTCAGTTAGCCAAAGAGATTTTTGATGCCGTCAAAAGAAGAAAGAAGAAAAATAAGAAAATTTTTCTAAGTAAAGAAACGTTGAAAAACTTTAGAAGATTGGACTGCCGACGCATCAGAAGCCAAAGGAAGATCGGCCCGACACGTCGGAAAGATTTAGTTGTTTCAATCGCCGATGCTAGTGCTTAGCTGATCCAATTTCTGATGAACAGCGGAAGAAGTTAGCTATTTGGGGATCCGAAACGACGGAAGGAGTAGCTGTGTTGACAGCCGATATGTTGGAAGCTTAGTTGGAAGGAGAGCCGATTCTACAAAGGAGAAATTTGAGTTTTTCAAATAGGATTTGCCAGCATATTTCGACTATTTTCCAGTGGGATTTTCAGCTGTTTTTAGTGGGTTTACAGGGATGAAATTGGCACCCAGTCCAAATGCAGTAGTGTGTAAAATGCAAAGATTTGGTGAAATTCTTCGTTTCTAGAAGTGATGTGGTTTTCACATCCGAGGTCAGAATGAAGCATGTGGATAGGCATTGGAGAGCTTATCTAGTAGGGAACAAGGGTAAGTCACCGGAATGTGAGCATGGAGCAGCAAAGTGCTAATGACGGCCACTGCTATCAAATGGACAAATATGGACAGTTGCATGCCCAGGGGTAGCAAGGACTATGAAGTCAACCAGCTACGGTGTGGAAGATGAATTCCATGTAAAGATGAGGGATTTGGAAAAGGGAAGTTTTCCTTAAAACCCTCTCTTGCTAACTATGTTACATTTCCTAAGTTTTATGCATGAAATGCATGAGGATATGTGTTGTATACATAGGATATTAAATATTATACATTTATAATGAACCACTAATGATAATCATTGCTTTCATGTGGCATTAGTGGAAAAACCAACAACAACATGGACCTAGCTGAATATGTTGCTGATGCTGACAATTGTGACTAGCAACCCTTTGGAGAAAGGGATAAGGCAGCCAGTCCATAACAAAAGTTGGTGAGCAAATTCTGCAATCTCCTGCAAAGGACCAACAAAATTGGTCATGTCAAGGGTGTATGTACGACCCATGCAGGTAAGAGTTTGCTTATGACAAATTCCATGGAGTGGTAAAGGTAAGAGACCTCATACCATGTGGATGTTTGAATATAGAAAGGTATCATGCCTGTACATGTTGGCTGAGCTTAGTAGCCCGAGGAAAGCAGGTAGAGGTGCAACTGTTGTGATGTATTGCATGAATGAATTGAGATGAGTGCATGTGATATTATGAATGACTAATGAACTGAAATGATGAATTGATGACAATTCAGGAGCCATTCCAAAGGTTGTTATGAATGCAGGATAGTCATGATCAATTGGCTGCCAGAAATGCTCTATGGAAGAGCAAGGTGGTATGAATGATACACTTGTGAAGTAAGGAGTATCTAAACATTCTATTTAATTGCATGAATGATATGGCTATACCTTGCAATGTTAGTATGATAATGATTGAATTAAGTAAATAAGCTTTGATAATATTGATGTGACTAACAGTTGGAAGTATTTGAATTTGATAAATTCTGAAAATGCTTCGGTGATGGTTGTAGCAATGAAAAGGTTATATGCATCCGGACTTACCAAGTGTTTGCTTGATTGAAGCTCATGTTTCAGGTAGATTATTTCGAGCATGGCAGTGAGAGGTAATACCCTGACCAATGCTAGAATCTACCATGTGGTATGCATAATAGGTTGTTAAATTCGAATTGTGAATTTCGGATTTAAGAATTGCTAAGAACTACTAGTCACTATTGGCTTGCATAAGCTTGTGTTGGATGATTGAAGCTCAGGTTTCAAGTAGATTATTTCGAGCATGGCAGTGAGAGGTAAGACCCTGACCAATGCCACAATATACCATGTAAAAGAGCCAAACCTTATGAGAAGAGTCTCATGGTTGCGAAAATAGTCAGTGTGCATAATGGGTTGTTAAAATTGAATTGTGAATTTTGTAAATTGCTGACGACTACTAATCATTGTTGGCTTGTATAAGATTGTGTCAGGTGGACGCATGGTAAGTGGGTATTCATGTTATGATAGTAAGCATGAAATTATAATGGGCATAGTAGTGTTGCTTACAAGAAACCCACAATTGAGCAAGTCAATTTATGTAGTAGATAGAATTGCAAATTCCTAATGAATTTGATTACTAATGTCATTGCTTGGTTATGAAACAATCAATTTGAATTGTATTATTAGGTAATGATTGACTGTTTGGCTATTTGATGAATGTGTCAGGGATACACAATGCAAGAAGACCATGTGTGATGGAATGCAGAAGCCAAAATTCATGGGAAGGTTTTCCCTTAGAAATGGGTTTCGGGTGAAACGCCATTGGACATTTTGGAAATGTCTCATCTGCACTGCATGTTTGGTAATAACATGAGTGAGATGGTATGGGTTATGTTGGAAAGACATGTGTGAATGTGAAATGAAAAAGGAGTTGGGATGGCAAACTGAGGGACTGTTAACTTAGGAAAGGAGCCCCCATTCCTCCTTAACAAAGGCACACTGCGTCGGCAAATGGATAAGTGTTCTGTGACCCTTGCTAAGAATATGCATGTTTAATTATTAAAATTCCATATGCAGAACATGTTTTGATTTTATTTCCATGATGATCGATTGCTTGAGTATGAATAGGGCCTACATGGCACACACCGAAGAAGAGTGCACACTTTTTCGATGTTGAGTCATGAAAGGGTTTTCAATATTGATTACACTCTAGGGAGTGGACGCACTCCTGGTGTCTCAATACTTGATAGTGAATGATGAGAAATGTGATTACAATTTTAGAGTAATAACGCTGATGAGTTTGCGTGTATTTCTTGTGTTGCTTGTGTTGCTTGTGTTGACAGGCTAAATAGATGCAGTTGGGTGTTGCACCCTAAAGGTAAAGGTAAAAGGTGAATGGTTGTTGTGAGGGGTTGTGGAGTAAGGGTTATTGTTGATATAAGTGTGTGTTGGTATAAGTGTATGTTGGGCTATGATATGCCTGAGGATCCATAGTAGATCCTGGACCTGGAAATGGTCACGGTAAAGTTCCAAGCACAGTTGACATGAGAATGTACTGGTTGGACATTAATTATTTGATGTTGTGGAGTAGCCTGCATGCTGACCTAACATCTAAGTCCATAGGTGATCCCAAGGCTTGCAAAGCGAAGCAGGATCCTGTGGACAAACGAGGAAACACACAATACAGATAATTATTGGATTATTTTGCTTATGAATATACATGTGTATATGATTTGGTTATGATGTTTTAAGCTCTTGTTTTAGAGATAAAACCGATGAGAATAAACTAAACATGTGAATCTATTCAATGTTTGGATATAGGTATCACGGGAAGCGAGGATCATGAGAGCATCCTAGGGGTGCATGTGGACATGTGACTGTCCTGGAAAGCTCGGAATGAGCGGCAATGGAAAAGGTGCTAGTGAGATCATGAGTTTCCTAGCAGTTGAGACAAACCATGTGGAGAGACTCCATGGTTTAGAGGTCTGGAATAGACCGAAGGCACTAAGTGTCATGACCAAGAGAGATTGGTCCAACATTCATGGTAAAGTGAAAGAGGCTGAGATCATGAAAAGCCACCGCAGTGGTGTGGGTTCCAGAAAGGAACAAAACAAAGAGGGAAAAACTCTTGCTGCTCTCTCTTGCCTTTTGATTTTATATACATATATATTTATGCATTGTGAAAACAAAAGATTGTTGAATGCATGTATGACTGAAAATGGAATGTGTGTTTTGCTGAAGGTAAATTGTGAATGCTGGAGTGGTTAATTCCCTGCCCAGGAACGGACATGAATGAGCTCATGTGCCTGTTGGGGAAGGCATGAAAAATATGAAAGCCTCCTTAATGAGACTTGGACTGTCATGCCAATTGGGTAATTAACAAGCTGATTTTAATGTCTATATTATGCTTGGTCTGATAGAATTTCAATGGTGCATTTCATAGGTGTGAAAAGTGAAACCAGGTGGTGCACATTGATCATGGCAGCAGATCAAAAGTTGTTGGACTTAGCTGGAAGTCTCCTTGCGGTGATTGCCAAGACCCAAGAAAATATTGGGGATATGCTCAAGATATAGAAAAGGCAGAGTGAAATGAACCACCAGATTTTGCAAGACTCTATTGGTTTGCAAAGGGAGGTGAAAGGCCTTCTGGGAGAAATCGGAAAAGGAAAGGAATGTAGATCAGCAATGGGAAAATTGTCCAAGCGACCTGATAAGAAACGGTCCAGGAACGAAGACTCAAAGGAAATTGAGCAGGTAAAGATGAAGCAGCCAGTGCAATGCTGGAGATGCAGAGGACATCATTTACGCCAGGACTGCCCAATGAGGGAACATGATGAGGGCAATAGCTGCAAAGTTCCTAGAATTCGGGATGAGCTGAAAGCTGAGAACCAGTAGGAAAAGGTCGTGGAAGCCGAGGGGCTTGGTCGTGAACATTCAAAGTAGATGGTTGAACGTGGAACAGATCTGCAAATTTTAAAATTTTGATGTGCAATTGTATATGTATTGTATATATGTGATGGAACACTGAGGACGGTGTTATTCCAAGGGGGAGGGGAATGTAACACCCCAGTTTTGACCCCGTTTCCATGATGTATATATTTTAATTAATCATGGTGAGGAGCTAAAGGCAAAATCCCCACCATCGATTTGGTTGTGTATGTTTCGGCAATAGGGGTAGTTGCCGATGGTCTATCGTGCTATGTAGCACATTATAATTTGGCATCATGTAAATACACACATCAATTAAAAATAAACCACAACCAGCTACGGCAGTGCAACGTTGAATGAAAAGGGCATGATTCCAAAGGATAAGGGTGTGGGGGATGTCAAACCTTGATCTATGGGGGAAACCCATGTGTTACCCTTGCTTAATTTTCCATCTTCCCTTGTCTCACCCTTGTCAACCTATTTAGTGTTTTGTTGAGGTAGTTGGGGGCAGTTAATGCTGATTTTTGGTGGTTGTGGTAGGACTATCCATCCTTTCCCACGTACCCACTCCATCAACGGACTTCCTCTTCTCTTGCGTGGGGCAGAAGAAACATTATTCCACGACATTCCATTCACTCCACTCGTTCCCTGGTCGGTTCATGCTCACGCAGGAGCTGAAGTCTGTTTTCATCCTCACACAGGCAGCTGGTCGGGCTCCTCACCGCGAGTGCTCTCTGTGGGCTATTCGTTCCCCATCGTGGTTTGTTCATCCACGCGCACAAGCAGGAAGTTGCTCATCCTCATGCGGGGGTCGGTTCTGTCTTCCTCGCGCGCTGGCCGGGGATTCCCTCTTTGGTTTTGTGCATGCAGCGAGCTGGGAGAGCAGCCTCACGGGCATGAATTTCTGCTGTGTATGCGGCTTGCTGTTGATTTAACCCACGTTTTGGGTTGTTTTTATTCTTCCCATGATTTTCGGATGTGGTTGTGAGTCCGATTTCTTCTTCAATTGTGGACTGCGTGTGTGTTTCTTCCATGTTTGCATGGGCTGTGTCATTCTCTAGCGTTTGTGTTGAGGAGCTGTGTGCTGTGGTTTCATGGATGTTAGTTGGCTGTTGATTGCCACAATTGTCAGCTAAGTTTTCCCATGTCTATGCTGGGAGTGCTGCTTCTGTCCACGCTAGGAGTTTGGCTTCTCCTTTGTTTTGAGACTGTGGATTGTGGCCATCATTCATGGTGAGTTTGGGTTGCTGATATAACCTGGTTTGGGTGTTGTTGCTGAGTTGTTTTGGCCACGTTAGGGCCAAGAACAACTCTGTGTTGTCTTGTGGACTTGAGTTGTTCTCATCTTTTGTTTGGGATTATCCCTGGTTGTCTTTGCCTTCTTCACAGTGCTGTGAAGGGATTGTGTTGCTGCGGGTATGCAGTGGTTGTCCCTTGGACTGTGCTGGCTTGGCCGATCGGTTGATGGCCTGATAAACCTAGTTGTGTTGGTTTGACTAATTTGGTCCCTTGGATATGTGTAACCATGCATTGACCCTTATCCTTGGAGGAATCATGCCCAGCTTGAGGGTGGCAGTGTTGCTGAGAGATTGATGAGCACGCTGGCCTATGGTTGGGTGGAACGTTGTAGCGACGTAGCTAGTTGCAGGCAAGTTATTCATTAAAAGATAAGTACTCCTGATTGTCTCATCTCTGTAATGTATCTATTGTTTCATGTATTAAGATGAACATGTGGAATGCTGGAATGTGTATGTTTGCTTTCGCTGAATGCTTTGAGAAATTATGCATCTATGTATGCTTGTATGTTTGGCATTCCTATTATGCATCATGTTAAGATTTTAATTTCAGCATTGATCTCTTTTGTTTATGTTCATGGGGCCATTTTCCCATGTTTGGTGTGTTGGTCGCATCCTCTTCGACAGTCTAAGGGATGGGGACGTGACAAAGCCCCTTCTCTGTACTTTGTCTTTTGGTAACATTGGTCCTCTATCTAGAACCTCTTGAGCACTCTTCTTTGCTCTTTCTGGGCTTCTACTGCTACACTCCTCCATCACATGAGTTTCTCCTTGCTCTGATACAAAAATTAGTGCAGGTCTGATCAACCACAACCAACCCAACCGACACCTCCAGGATCTGGTTGCTCCTACACTTAGCAGGACGACCAAATTTACCCCTCGGCCAAATTCTTCTTCCCACAGCAACTTTTCCGCAATAGAGCTTCCGCAACTCTATTTCTGCAACAGGATTTTTGCAAGCGGGATGCCAAATTTCCAAAGTTTCTCCCCTACAACTTTCCTTTCACAACTTTTCCTCTGTAATTATTTTCAGCTGTCAGATATTTAAATCCTTCTCCCCAACCATCGATCTACTCTTTGGTGTGGATCTCACAGATCTTTGTGGATCCATTATCACCCTTGCAACTTTCGTTGCATATCTCACCTAGACCATTGGATCTTCGTCTGCAGGCTCAATCCCCACCGTTCATTCTCTGCAAAAAACTTGTTAAGGCAAAAAATCTACGTGCTGAGTCGATTGATCAAAGAATCGATCAATCCAGCCTGCAATATCTAATATTCATTAGCCTAACTCTTCTATGCATGCATCTATGATCTATTTCATCTATTTAGTTAACAATCTAACACTTAAATCAATAATTTCACAGAAATACATAGATGTTTAGAAAACCGCCGAAGTCGGCTCTTCATGGATTCACAGTTCAAATAGTAAATGCATAGAGGCTAATAACACTACAAACACACAACTACTCTTCCTATTAAGCAAACACACAAACACACAGCTTGGCTCTCTTCTTCAATCTATTAAAATATTTACAAGTGGAACCAGACATAGGTCTGTTCATCTCTCTGCAAATTCAGAATTCTAATGCTGAAGAGCAGAACCCCTCTCCCTTCTCTAAGCTACCTTTTTAACCTAAAATATAACCTCCTACACTGAGTGGTCCTGCAACTGAAAACAAACAACTACAGAGCATGATGAAAACGTCCCTGTCACAAACAAACAAATTGCAACTTGATCTCCATGCAGGGAGTCATGATCCGCCATCATTCCTACTTGTGCTAACAAGCTATGACACATCAAAACAACCAAAAGCATGCCACAACATGTGGCCAACTCATCACATTGCTAACGTGCCATGATAATCCTGCATCATAAGATCAGGCTATAAGGCTTAGAAAACTGAAGTTGGGAGCAGACGCATGAGACACAACTTGATATAAATGGGAGTCCCTATGGGAGATGGCCAGTGCAAAGTTCAAGAAATAATATAAGGATCTTTCTCAAGGACATGGAAGAACTATAAGGGACTCCTAGACCTAAGGGAGGACACTCAACATGGGTGCCAAATGGAAAAACGAGATCTATTTAGGGAACCCATGAGTATAAAGGCTCTACCAATTACACAATGTCACTTCTAGTAGCAGTGTGAAGGTTCTATAACATCACGAAGTGGGTTCGTACCTATAGTTAAGGTGAACTGGTCATAGGACAATGCATTATGCATGAGGAAAAAGTGATCATATCCTATATGTCAGTTCAATGTTATACCTATTACAGGCACGAACAATTCGAGACCTCAACAAAAGTGCACCCAAAACGAGTCCCTACACACCAATATTAGGACAAAACAACTCAAAAGAGTTAATAAAAGTCCAAACTATAGGTTAAGTGGGTAAAACTTTCAAAAGAAATTTATAAATAGTAAAAATTGATATTTTCACCATACCATTTTGTTTTTTACCACAAATAGTGCATTTGCAGCCATTTGGACTATGAAATTCAAACATTGATTTCGAGAGCTAGGAGAAATGAAATCACTATTTGTCGGGACCAGATAAATCCTAATCTCATTCCTCATCTATTCCATGCATTTCTTTTCAGTTTCTATGGTACATTTTTTAGTTTAAAGAAACCATAAATGGGTATCCCATCCCATGTGGGTCAAAAGATATTGGGTCATGTATAGGGCCTGATGTTCATGGGAAAATCACAACCTGCACATGTACATACGCTATTGTTACCAAGAAAAGTCACATATGGGGCCATGCATACCCAATTTAATGGCAAAAACTCATAAAAATTGAATATTTTTTTTACAGGATGGTGCTGGAATGGAGCAAGCATGAGCATGAGGATATGGATAGGGAAATCCATTGAGACATAAACGCTCAAAAATCTATAAAAAGATGTGAATTGTACAAGTTTTGGAAGCTTTGGGGTTTGAGGGCCCAACCAAGACTTCTTCAAATGTTTTTTGACTACTGAGACCCATAAACAAAGGATTTTCAGCTAGATGGGATGCCCTTGAGACTAGAAGTAGAATATATCTACTTCATTATTGGACTTTTTCGTCAAGGTGAGGTAGTAAACTTGCGATCTCGTGGGGTGGGTGGAGGGCTCACCATCAATGATTATATAGCCATATATTGTATTCTAGATACAGAGAAGATCGGAAGTCAGGTTCCAGTGAACTCCATCTAGAGCCTGAGTCTCAAGGTGATTGTTCTGGTACTATCGAGGATAAGAAGTTTGGAATCACTCAATCAGGCCTCCAATCCTCTCATGTTCTATTCAATAGAGTGTATGAGACCTACATTTTATGATAGGAGAAAATCATTTTTGAGCGTTATGAAACAACAGTTGACAGAATGCAAGCTGGGCAGGATAAATAACTTCAGGTTCACCAACATACTTAGCACTTTATTTTTCGAACAAGTATCAAGCCTTAGCCCAAGAGTCGAGTTTCTTCCACATTGTCTATGAGATCTGGAACAAACCCGTTTGGTGGAGGTGATGAGGCGGTTAGGGGAAGGTCGGACACCCAGTCCTTTCCCACCATACTTCTACTATTGGTGGCGGCGATAGATCATGGCTATGGAAAACTATCCCTATGCAGGGATCGATTTTTATGGAGACCCAAACATGCCACAATCACCGGGTACTGCATATGGTGACATAGGTCAAACACCAACTATTTTTTTGAACTATTTTTTTTTTTTTTGTATTTTTGATATATAAGGAAATCAAAAACAAGTTTTTTTTGCGGTATCACATACCAACATTGATCATGTGTATGCAAATGTAGGTACGATATGATCAGATGTCTCCCCTACTATCGTTGAAGGGGATGAAGGGATGATATGATCGGTGCATATCTGGAGTGGACGCACCAAAACATACATGGAAACTTCTCCACGTTGACACACAGGGTACCCATGGTACAAGTCAAGGAATTGCCTAAGGCTATGCAGGGAAACATAGTAGGAGCACCCCGTCTATGGGTAAGACTATTCCAGCGGTTGGCCAATGCGATTTTTTGTTATCATTATCATCACCCAGGCCCACAGGCATAGATGCATAGATATACTTTTTGTATCGACCGTATAGTTTTTTGGTGACTTAAAGCCCCAATTTTGTATCATGATATTTTTTACTGTGTCACCATTTTGAACTATATTCGGAAAAAAAACTTATAGTGGTCAACTTGATGTATTTACATGTGTTTTTAAATGTGAATGGAATGTGTATGCTTCATTATTTATGTGACAAGTGCCAATCAAGAACGTATTTTGCATATGACTCAACAACATGATTGTATAACCTAGGTATACAAATATATGTTATTTAGTCAAATTTCCATTCTAACAACCTTACTCGCAAGAACCTTCATAATAAAGTAGGTTCCTCGATATGGTACAAACAATTTAACTGTGATACAACTAGTTGTGATTTATGATGAATATCAAGAGATCGAATGCCATTGGAAATGGCATCGTGTAGTAGTTCAATCACGACGCTATATCCAACAACATTGTTTGACGATGGCCAGAGACACACACCTCCTGAAGATACCACATGACCCTCAAGTGCATATATGACCCAAGCATCCGAAGCTAAGTTCTAGGTATGGAGGTTGGCACCATCCGTGAATCCTAGTTATACCGAAGACTCAATCGACATCTTCCACAAAAAGAGGAAGCATGTCAACAAACCAATAACACTACAAGGGGACCAAAAAGAAATCTATGCAAAATGTACAATAATATACAATATATCAGCCCTGGATGAGAGTTAGGCATAGTTTTTTTTGAGATAGAGCCCATTTCTAGGCTCCTCCAAGGTAGTCCCTTCATAATCCTCTAGGTCATAGGCACCTTTCTCTAATACCCGTTTCACTACATAAGGCCCATGCCACATGGGGTTGAACTTACCTGCCCCTAACCGCTTGCTAGATTGGTCATACAAGAGGAAAAAGTCACTTTCATTAAATCTATGAGGATGGACAAACTTATCATACTATGCCTTAACATGGTGCTTATTAATCTCTAGAGCCACTAAGGCATCCCGGTACCGCTCATCAAGGTGCTCTAAGTGGAACAAAGGATCTTCCAATTCCGAAGTTTTTGGTAAAATATATATGGCTAGTTTATATGAGGAAATTTCACATTCAATCGGTAAAATAGACTCCATCCCATGTACTAGCTGATAGGGAGAAAACCCAGTGGCAGTCTTAACTGTAGTTCGGTAATCCCACAAAGCAGGGTAAACAATAATGTGCCAATTAGTATTGATTTGTGTAATTGTTCTTTGTAGAATGGCCTTAGGGGATTTATTTACTCCTTCAACCTAGCCATTCTCTTGAAGGTAATAAGAAGAAGAGTATTCTTACTTATACCCCAGTTTTGAAGCTAACTCATGCATCATATTATTCTGAAAGTTCCTTCCATGGTCAATGAAAAGCTCTTTCGGGATCCCGAACTGATTGATAATCTGATTGAATATGAAATGAGTGACTGTCTCACCATCGGATTTTATTGTAGGAATAGCCTCTTCCCATTTCATGAAATAGTCCATGGCTATTATAATATGATGGTTCCACCCAGTTGAAGCTCGCTTGCAATCCATAAATTTCACTCCCCATTTGGTGAATGTATCGGCAATGATAATAGGATGTAACGAGGCAATATGCAAGCATGATGACACAACCTACCAAGAAGTAAGTGCAAGGATAGACTCCTCCTCCGTCCGCAAAGAGTAAGGACCAGGGTCTACAATGGATCAATACCAACTTGATAAGAAAGCTCTGCTGCAGACAATGACATCTCCATCTTGGTAGGTATAGGGTCATCATCCGAAGTGCTCATAGAAAGGAGAGTTCAAGGGTCATCCAAATACACAGTGCGAAATGGGATCGAACTCAACGACAATGAATCACTACCAAGAGTGGAACCAATAGCTAGGATTGGTGTGAAAATATTTAAATATCCCATTAATGATGGATACATTCCAACATCAACATTCTCAATTGTTGGCTGAGAATTGTTAATAGCTGAGATGGTTGATCCCGATGATACAATCGAAATGGATTTATCGAATTACATTTGTTCAATCATGACAATATGATCCTAAAAAGGGAATAAAATGACACAGAAAATAGAAGACACGACCACCTTCATAGCATAAATCCAATTCTATCCTAGTAAAATATTGTAGTCAAGGGGTGCATTAAACACCTCAAACTTGATCGACACAGTCTTCCCTCCTAATTTGACTTGGAGAGAAGGAAGAATACAATGTGGATGAAATGAATGTCCATCAAATGTCGTCAACATGGTCATAGATTTCGACAACATGGGTGAGCCAAGACCTTTCCAACACGTCAAAGACATCACAGAGGCTGCAACACCTTCATCAATGAATGTGCACTTAATGGTGTTATTCAAACACTCCACATGGACTAAGAAAGCCACATGGTAAGGAAAGAGAGGCTGGACCTTGTGGGTTTCAAATCTAACTACTGTGGAAGGTTTAGGATCAATCACCCTAAGAGCAGTCAACAATGATCTCCTATGTGAAGGACAAGTCTGAAGAACTTCAAGAGAGTACATCACATAGGGAGTCTGGCCCAAGTCCTTGAAAACAGAATAATGTTGGGAAGCTCAAGCATTAGAGTTTTGTCCTGAGTGCTTTAATATTCCCTTAGGTATGCAAGGTATGGCTTCATGCTTATCAATATGCAAATAATTATTAGGAGGTGCAGGCTCTTTACCCAATTTGGGTTGTAACCGACCATAATCATTTGCATGAGTCACAAAATTATTGGAAGACATGATGTTGATGCACCCATGGCCACCTTCTGCATTTGGTGGGTTTTGACGCCCAACATAATTACTTCTGACATCCATGTTCCTCAAAGCCATGTGTTGATTATGAGGTAAAGGATCAGTCAACACAGCTAGGCTTTGTGCAATGAACTTTGAGGCCTCATTAATACGAGGGCACAAGTATGTGAGATGGTATCCCCCACAAATATTACAAGGGAATTCAACCTTATTCTTATGTTTCTTGTCCCCCCCCAGCATTATCATCGTTTTGGTTCTCCTTCCTAATATTCCCACTCCTTTTATTGTTTCTTCCCTTCTTTTTCTTCCTTCCAGGTTGCTATTTACCCGTCTGGACCGACGAATGTATCGAGATCACATCCATCAATTGGGTGGGATGGGACAAAGTGGTATGTTATTCGATCACATACTAATTAATAGAAAAATTTTGCATTTGATTTGAAACCTAGTTTACAACTTTGGTACTCATGTAGCTAATAATACCATCGGCATGTGGCCTAGGTTTAAACTTAGGTTCAAAGTTTGACCACAGTGCGTCAGGGATAATCTCATAAAGGAGCCAAAAATCAGCAGAAATCAAATCTAACTGGTAATATATAAAGATATCCTGCTCCTCATTCATTACTCTAGACGTTGAACCATCCTTCCCAACATAAGGCAATAAATATTTGAGGAACCATTCCAACAAAAACTTGGCTGAATGTTGTCCTTAATCAACCTCTTTTGTCTACACCACTCTTGAATGTGGTCAAATATGTGTGTGGATTTATCTTTCCAAAATGTAGAAAAGAGGTTCGTTTCAGCATCATAGTGTACCGGTAGTTGAAAGTGGTTAACAAAGTCCATGGCTAAGTCATTAAACATCTGATATGTTCCCCCAGGAAACTCTATATACCATTTCGTGGTAGGACCCGTGAGGGTGCGTTGAAATAGTTGTAGGTGTTAGAATAATCAACCCATAGTATTTACCCACTTAGACATTATTTCATTTATTTTGTCTTATTTGCCTAGTCCATGAGTCCCACCATGTGCAAGTTGCTAATTGCCTATCCATAGAGGTCAAACTTGCCATTATTGACTCATGGAGCGCTTGGGAAATCCTTAGGAATCAAATCTGCTTTATTCCTAGCCTCCTAGGCACCCTTCTGCTTTTTCTGCTTTATTGCCTGCTTTTTCAGTGTTTTAAGGCACATAGGAAAGCAAGACTAGGTGAGGTGAATCAGCTTTGTTGCCTCTTCCTCCTCCACTCTTTCCTCCATGAAAAAGCATGTATGAGCTGCCATTTGACCACTCTTTAGCTTGCCCATGCACCCTTGCTAATTCGTGGAGTCCTTGATAGATTTAGGATCAGCTTTTTACACCTATTGGGGATTTGCCTATTTTGGGTAAGCCTGCTTTATGCTAGATTTGGATGCTTCCTTATGCATTTGATTTTCTCATGTATTCTATATATTCAGCAGCCTATTTTATTACAGGGTTGGCTATTGTACACTCAGTTAATATAATTTTGTGTTACAGCTCCATATTCAGTCTCCATTGTTGATAATTTTGCATGATCAATTGTTAATTGTTGTGGGTGAAATTAATCTACTGCAGGCCTGAATTTCTACATGGTATCAGAGCCATTGTAGGTTGTTACTCTCCTCCAAAAAAATTTTTGCAGGTTCGACATCAATACTGGGAGCCGTCTACTGACAGCCGGGACAGATTTTCTAAAGCTATGGATTCACAGAAAACTATCCTCACTCCCTTCAACTATTTTGAATGGAAAGCAGAGATGGGGATCTTGTTGAGAGCGAAAGGACTCTACAAGGTGACTATGGCTACAGAAGCAGAGCCCAATGCTGCTGCAGAGAAGATCAAATGGCACAATTGGAGAGATGAGGCTTATGGCCTCCTATGTCTCAGTATTTCCCGAGACCTCCTTTTCCATCTTGATGGATTGACTTCACCGGATCAAGTATGGGAGAAACTTTCTGAACTCTTCGGAAAGACAGATGAGATGAGGGGACACCAAATCGAAAATGAATTGATTTCCCTAAGTACCGGTAATTTTGAATCCCTGCAGCTATATTTCTCCAAGTTCAAAGCACTAGTTTTGCAGCTGAAACAGTGTGGTATTGAAAAGAAAGATGAGCAGCTCGTATTGTCCATCCTCTCGAAGCTAGGGCCTGATTACTCAGTATTTTTTTCGACCTTCTATGCCACAAAACTCACAGCTCGAACCTGGAAGATGCCTAGCCTTGCATATTTCATGGAATCTCTCACACAGGAACAAGACAAGTTGGTGATCATGGGCACCATCAAACCTTCCAAAGAACAAGCTCTGGTTGCTGGAGATTCAAGGGTGGATTCAAAAAGAAAAAAGAAAGCTAAAAAGCCACCTGAGAAAGGAAGAGACAAGAAGCAGTCTCCAGAGG